>WWET01003214.1:167452-193868 GCA_011038615.1 Limnodynastes dumerilii | reverse complement strand
AAGTCGACCATTATAAAATGGTATTGTACCTGGTAAATAGGTACAGATAAAGGGTATGCACTAGTATTACATGTACTGGTGCACAGACACTGGGTTATAAGGAGTTACAGCATCTGGACGTATTTGTATTTTAACCATGAGCGATGCCCCATGGCAGAGGGGATATTTAATGAAATATGTTGGTGACTGAATGGCATGTGTCAAAAATGTATCTAAAAAGCATTACAAATATATGTAATAAGTATATATGTGGAGTGGGGTGTATCTGCATCTGAAGGCCACAAATACCGGGCAGTATATAAAAATCTACAGTCATTTGTTTGACAAAAAAGATAAATTCCTAGGGTTGTTATTCTGACAACAATTATGTCAAAAGTATTATTATACTGACCTTAGTGTTGTCATAATTAAGTGTCTGACACTATTAACCTTAACTGTGCCCTCTCCGCATCCTAACCCTAACCATCCCCTCACTGCAACCTAACCCTAAACATGCTCTATCTACAGCCTATCCCTAACCGTCCCCTCACTGCAACCTAACCCTAAACGTGCCCTATCTACAGCCTATCCCTAACTGTGCCCTCTCCGCATCCTAACCCTGACCGTCCCCTCACTGCAACCTAACCCTAATCCTAACTGTCCTCTCTCCGCATCCTAAGCCTAACCTTCCCCTCACTGCAACCTAACCCTAAACGTGCCCTATCTACAGCCTATCCCTAACAGCCCCCTCACTGCAACATAACCCTAACCATGCCCTATCTACAGTCTAATCCTAACTGTGCCCTCTCCGCATCCTAACCCTGACCGTCCCCTCACTGCAACCTAACCCTAACTGTGCCCTCTCTGCATCCTAACCCTAAACGTGCCCTATCTACAGGGGTGAGAAGTAACCGTGAATCCAAGGAGGATTTTAGGTAAGTGGTAGGTGCTGAGCGCTTTTTTGCCTGCTGCCTGTCTCTCCCTTTATCAGTAGGTAAACCAGCCTTCTAGAATGGGATATGTGAATCTTATATGACACACCAAAAATGGGGTGTCAGGTGTAAAAAGGGGGATGATAGGCGCTGGTATTTGTTCGAGGACACTGGTAGGAGTGTGGTGGCACCTAATCTAACCTCTTCTTGTAGTCTATAAAATGATGAAGCCGTACAACAGAGGGATGAAAGTACAATAATGTTTATTGTGAACAATTCCTTTGTATAGGCTTTTTTAGGGTAAAAGACAGAGGAATATGGTGCTGTAGACAATCTGTATCACTCTGATTGAGCTGCTCCGGAAGATGGATTATCGTGAGTCTGCATATAGCGCTGATAGAAGCTGTGTGCACAGATTTGCAACTAAGTAACACAAAGTGAGTACAGGGTATCTTTGCTGTGACAGAATGTTTAGCAGCTGTAATCACTTGTCATATATAGAACAGTGTAGTGGTGGATATTGCGGGGAAAGAAGATTGACACTCACTTTTAAGATGTCAGTTCTGTTCCTCGCGTCGTGGGGTGCAGTGTAGTATTAGCTGCTTTGCCGTCCCCAATGTTAGCCGCGTGTGCCAATGTCGGCGCAAAGCAGTGATGTCGTTGCAATTTTAGGTCTCGGTGATGAGAATAAAAAGGTCTTTTTCTCTGTCCCATGTTGGTTTCTTCGGTATGGTTGGGAACAGATGTAACGGTGGAAAAAGTTAGGGTAGGCTTCAGCTGCCGTAAGTAAGTACAATTAATAGGAGTGTCATGGGCGTGAAAGTTTATACGCCCGGGCGATCATACGCTACGCTCGCGGGCGTAGGTTTGGATCAGGCCCAAAGTGAGTACAGGGTATCTTTGCTGTGACAGAATATTTAGCAGCTGTTATCACTTGTCATATATAGAACGGTCCAGTGGTGGATATTGCGGGGAAAGACGACTGACACTCACTTTTCAGATGTCAGTTCTGTTCCTCACGTCGCGGGGTGCAGTGTAGTATTAGCTGCTTTGCCGTGCCGTTAGCCGCGTGCGCCTGAATTCGGCGCGAAGCAGCGATGTCGGGATCACCCCTATAGTACTATCTGTTTCAACAATTACACCTTTGGACCACGACCTGCTATTTCACATCGCAGCATTTCCACGGAAACCTGCAGAAACAGCATCTAGAACGAAGACAAATCGCACACACGGATCCTGCAAACTTCTACCGTTACATCTGTTCCCAGCCATACCGAAGAAACCAACACGGGACAGAGAAAAAAACCTTTTTATTCTCATCACCGAGACCTAAAATTTCAACGATATCGCTGCTTCGCGCCAAATTCAGGGACACGCGGCTAGCATCGGTGACGGCGAAGCAGCTAATACTACACTGCACCCCGCAACGTGAGGAACAGAACTGACATCTGAAAAGTGAGTGTCAATCTCTGTTGTACGGCTTCATCATTTTATAGACTACAAGAAGAGGTTAGATTAGGTGCCACCACACTGCTACCAGTGTCCTCGAACAAATACCAGCGCCTATCATCCCCCTTTTACACCTGTCACCCCATTTTTGGTGTGCCCTATCTACAGCCTATCCCTAACCACCCCCTCACTGCAACATAACCCTAACCATGCTCTATCTACAGCCTAACCCTAACTGTCCCCTCTCCGCATCCTAACCTTAACCGTCCTGTCAGTGCAATCTAACCCTAATGATGACCTATTCACAGCCTAGCCGAATTTTTCTCTCTCCGTATCCTAACCCTAACCGTTCCCTATCTACAGTTTAACCCTAGCCGTCCTCTCACTGCAACCTAACCCTAACCGTGCCCTATCTGCAGTCTAACCCTAACCGTCCTATCAATGTAATCTAACCCTAACGATGACCTATCCACAGCCTAACCATAACTTTGCCCTATCCGCAGCCTATCCCTAACCGCCCCCTTACTGCAACCCATCCTTAACTGTTCCTTCTCCGCATCCAAACCCTAACCGTGCCCTCACTGCAACCTAACAATAACCATGCCCTATCTGCAACCTATCCCTAACCACCCCCTCACTGCAACCTAACCCTAACTGCCCCCTCACTGCAACCCAACCCTAACTGTGCCCTATCCGTGTCCTATCCTATAGTCTATCCCTAACTATCTCCTCACTTTAACCTAACCCTAACTGTGCCCTATACATAGCTTGTCCTTAACCGTCACATCTCTGCAGCCTAACCCTCTAAACATCATAATCCTAACCACAACTCTAATCATAAACCTAATCCTAATCGTAAAACTAACATTAAACGTAATACTGTCCCGGACCCGGACCACGCCTCAGTGATCGCGGATGTGTCCAGTAGGTGTCCCCGCTGAGTGTGGAAAAGTCGATCAGGCGTCCTCGTTGATTGCTGAAGCGCTGAAGAAGCCGAGGTTTCTTAGGTGCATATTTTCATGATTTTTGAGCTGAGCTGTGCAGTCAGTCTGACTACGTGAACTACAAAGTCCTTAGGCACGTAGATGAACTATGTGCGGTCTGAGGAGGCGTGCCGCAGCAGCCTCCGGGGAAAGATAGGTAAAGTGAGTGGGGGGAGGGATGTAGATTAGGCTGGGGGGAGGGCTGAGGATTGGTGAGTTAAGATTGGCCTTTGGCACCTAAATACGGGCAGGGCGGAGGAGGGGACCGGAGAACTAGGTGCGGATATATGTGTATCCACACCTATGGATGACCTATGGATGCTCATTGCAGTACCATAATGAGGATGGGCTGGATCCAGACTTAAGAAGGAGCTTGAAATAAGAGAGGAAAGTTACTCCTGGGTTAAACCATGGTGATTGCAGGGGAGTCATATTTCATCTGTTGCAAACAGTATTAGAGTTGAGAGGTGATGTTTCCTATCCCAAGTCTAAATAACAGTGTGATAGTAAAGCTGGTCAGTATCTGTGTGCAGTGAGCAATTCAAAGATATATCCCTGCATGCAAAGAATACAATTACCCTGACTCCCCCTGATATCAACATGGTTTAGCCCAGGAGTAACTTTCTTACTTTCATGGGCCGTATTCAGATCTCTGGTCGCATTGCATTTGTGGCCGGAGTTTTCAGAAAAGTGCTACTGCGCATTCGCAGTAATTTTGTAACGTAATCTACATAACTTAGATTGCGTATACGCGGTCTTTAAGAATCCTGCAATCTACATGGCAAGAAGTAACGTAGATTATGTTACAAAATTACTGCGCATGCGCAGTAGCATATTCCTGGAAACTCCGGCCACAAATGTGATGCGACCAGAGATCTGCATACGGCCCATGCTCCTTACGTCTGGATCCAGCCCGATGTGGGTAGGGGTGTGGGTTGGCGGTGAGAACGGCCCTTTTGCGACAGGGCCGTTTTTATTTTGTACGGGGCTGCGGACACTTATCCGTCCTGCCCCTAACACGCTCCCCGTTTTTAGGTACCTTATGGAACTTACGAGTGCTATAGGGCTACCTTATCTTAGCGTGCGTAGTTTTCTTCTTAAGAAGGCATGGACAATGCCTCTCCCGGCCTACCTCCCCGGCTAATCTATATCCCTTCCTCCTCCCACTTCAACTAAACTAACTGGTACGTAAATTGCGTAAATGACCTACTATGCACGCGTAGTAGGTCATTTCATAAGGGTGTAGGTCCTCGCTAAGAATGGCTCTATTTCGATTGGGCCGTTCTCTCCCAGCCAGTTTAGAATTGGCTGGGATATCGATTGCTTATGCCTCGATGAGGCATAGCAATCAATCCCTGAAAGGTAAGGCTAAAAACTACCCCAACCCTTCCCCTAATTTTAACCCTAACGCTCCTTTTCCATTACCCTGACCCTCCCCTTCCATTACTCCTGGGCTGGATTGAGGGCCATGTGGGCCTGGGGCGGAAAATTATCAAGGGCCTTTGCTATATAGTATGCTTTGGAGAAAGATATCAGTCCCTGACATTCATCCTTATGCACTGCAGTGTATGGGGGCCTATTTTCAGATGGAGGCCTGGGGCTGTAGTCCCATTAGCCCCATTGTTAATCTGGCCCTGCATTACCCTTAACTCTAACCCTCCCTTTCCCACAGCCTAACCCTAACCTTCCCTTTTCCGTAGCCTGACCCTAATACTCCCTTCTCTATAGCCTAACCCTAAGACCCCCCCTCCCTGCAGCCTGACCCTAACTCTCCCCTTCTATGGGCCTAACCCTAACCCCCCAACACTAAAAGTCTCCGGAGACGTTACTCACCTCTCCGGAGCTGTCTGTGGCGGATCTGCATAGTTTAAGTTTCATCTGTAAATTAGAGTTGAGCAAGGAATCTTCACCTCTCAACTCTAATTCTGGTCTCACTGCTTACCCCTCCCTCCCCATTTCCACCTGTTTATCTGCGTGCTCCCAAACTCTAGCCAAGAAGGCTTCACGACGGGTCCCGTCCGAGGTATTTCTCTGCTCAGTGTTAGAAAATCAAAAGTGTACACACGGAACAAAACGTTAATTTACAATGTGTGCCTTCCACGGCGGCTCTATTCACAGGGCTGAATGTGAGGTTTGTTTCCAAGGGCCATTCAAACAGCAACGAAACGTCTTGGACACCAGCTCACAAAAGCACAAACTCAAATATGGAGATTCTCAGAAATAGGAAATGATTGCCCGTGTTTGCTTAGTAACGGAGAGAGGGCCTGGTTAACCCTCGCCAGGCTGGGCTGCGTCTGCTGGCACAAGTAAAATCAGAGGGCTGGAGACTCCAGGGAGCATGGGGATAGACCTTGATTATAAAGAGTTCTTTCAGTGCTCTCTAGGGCTGTCAGCCTGTGGCATTCAGATGCATTGCTGCAGAACCAAGCAGGAGGTCTAGATTTTACTGGGGGTACCTATTACCCTCTGTACAACACAAGCCAAAGCCATCCACATTGCTTTAGTCTAAAGGGCTGTCTGACTGCCCTTTAAATCACCTTCATTTATTAAATGTAAAAATACACAGAGGGCGCAGCAATGTGGGCTGTGATTTTTTTCTTCAAAATGCAGCCAATGAATAATGCAGCCAATCTCTACATTAGAAGCCAGTGACATCACTGAATATTCAGCCTATCCTTACCTTAAGAGCCAGTGACATCACTAAATATTCAGCCTATCACTACTCTAGGAGCCAGTGACATCACTGAATATTCAGCCTATCACTACTCTAGGAACCAGTGATATCACAAAAAATTCAGCGCATCACTACCCTGGGAGCCAGCGACATCATTGAGTATTCAGCCTATCACTACCCTAGGAGCCAGTGACATCACTAAAAATCAGTACATTTAGAGCCAGATAAGTAGGGCCGCATTGAGGGCAATGTGAGCCTGTGGCTGAAAAAGATCAAGGGCACACACTATGCTTTGAAGGAGGATGTCAAACTTATGCACTGCAGTGGGAGGCCTGGAGATCTGTAGGCCTATTTTCAGATGGAGGCCTGGGGCTGATTAGCCCCATTGCTAATCTAGCCTTGCAGATAAGTTACATACCTACTATTTTTATTATTATTAACGCTTTACAGAGAACATATGACATTCACATCAGTCCCCATTGGAGCTATGAGTGTGGGTCCCCGTTGTGAACAGCAGAATACAGTGCTCCGAAAGGTGAGCAACCCCACTCACTAACCCTAAACCCCCTCCCCCCTCTGCAGCCTAACCCTAAATTCCCCTCCCCTGCAACCTAACCTTAAGAGAGGACATGGGAAGGAGATAAATGATAGAGAGAGGACATGGGAAGGAGATAAATGATAGAGAGAGGACATGGGAAGGAGATAAATGATAGAGAGAGGACATGGGAAGGAGATAAATGATAGAGAGAGGACATGGGAAGGAGATAAATGATAGAGAGAGGACATGGGAAGGAGATAAATGATAGAGAGAGGACATGGGAAGGAGATAAATGATAGAGAGAGGACATGGGAAGGAGATAAATGATAGAGAGAGGACATGGGAAGGAGATAAATGATAGAGAGAGGACATGGGAAGGAGATAAATGATAGAGAGAGGACATGGGAAGGAGATAAATGATAGAGAGAGGACATGGGAAGGAGATAAATGATAGAGAGAGGACATGGGAAGGAGATAAATGATAGAGAGAGGACATGGGAAGGAGATAAATGATAGAGAGAGGACATGGGAAGGAGATAAATGATAGAGAGAGGACATGGGAAGGAGATAAATGATAGAGAGAGGACATGGGAAGGAGATAAATGATAGAGAGAGGACATGGGAAGGAGATAAATGATAGAGAGAGGACATGGGAAGGAGATAAATGATAGAGAGAGGACATGGGAAGGAGATAAATGATAGAGAGAGGACATGGGAAGGAGATAAATGATAGAGAGAGGACATGGGAAGGAGATAAATGATAGAGAGAGGACATGGGAAGGAGATAAATGATAGAGAGAGGACATGGGAAGGAGATAAATGATAGAGAGAGGACATGGGAAGGAGATAAATGATAGAGAGAGGACATGGGAAGGAGATAAATGATAGAGAGAGGACATGGGAAGGAGATAAATGATAGAGAGAGGACATGGGAAGGAGATAAATGATAGAGAGAGGACATGGGAAGGAGATAAATGATAGAGAGAGGACATGGGAAGGAGATAAATGATAGAGAGAGGACATGGGAAGGAGATAAATGATAGAGAGAGGACATGGGAAGGAGATAAATGATAGAGAGAGGACATGGGAAGGAGATAAATGATAGAGAGAGGACATGGGAAGGAGATAAATGATAGAGAGAGGACATGGGAAGGAGATAAATGATAGAGAGAGGACATGGGAAGGAGATAAATGATAGAGAGAGGACATGGGAAGGAGATAAATGATAGAGAGAGGACATGGGAAGGAGATAAATGATAGAGAGAGGACATGGGAAGGAGATAAATGATAGAGAGAGGACATGGGAAGGAGATAAATGATAGAGAGAGGACATGGGAAGGAGATAAATGATAGAGAGAGGACATGGGAAGGAGATAAATGATAGAGAGAGGACATGGGAAGGAGATAAATGATAGAGAGAGGACATGGGAAGGAGATAAATGATAGAGAGAGGACATGGGAAGGAGATAAATGATAGAGAGAGGACATGGGAAGGAGATAAATGATAGAGAGAGGACATGGGAAGGAGATAAATGATAGAGAGAGGACATGGGAAGGAGATAAATGATAGAGAGAGGACATGGGAAGGAGATAAATGATAGAGAGAGGACATGGGAAGGAGATAAATGATAGAGAGAGGACATGGGAAGGAGATAAATGATAGAGAGAGGACATGGGAAGGAGATAAATGATAGAGAGAGGACATGGGAAGGAGATAAATGATAGAGAGAGGACATGGGAAGGAGATAAATGATAGAGAGAGGACATGGGAAGGAGATAAATGATAGAGAGAGGACATGGGAAGGAGATAAATGATAGAGAGAGGACATGGGAAGGAGATAAATGATAGAGAGAGGACATGGGAAGGAGATAAATGATAGAGAGAGGACATGGGAAGGAGATAAATGATAGAGAGAGGACATGGGAAGGAGATAAATGATAGAGAGAGGACATGGGAAGGAGATAAATGATAGAGAGAGGACATGGGAAGGAGATAAATGATAGAGAGAGGACATGGGAAGGAGATAAATGATAGAGAGAGGACATGGGAAGGAGATAAATGATAGAGAGAGGACATGGGAAGGAGATAAATGATAGAGAGAGGACATGGGAAGGAGATAAATGATAGAGAGAGGACATGGGAAGGAGATAAATGATAGAGAGAGGACATGGGAAGGAGATAAATGATAGAGAGAGGACATGGGAAGGAGATAAATGATAGAGAGAGGACATGGGAAGGAGATAAATGATAGAGAGAGGACATGGGAAGGAGATAAATGATAGAGAGAGGACATGGGAAGGAGATAAATGATAGAGAGAGGACATGGGAAGGAGATAAATGATAGAGAGAGGACATGGGAAGGAGATAAATGATAGAGAGAGGACATGGGAAGGAGATAAATGATAGAGAGAGGACATGGGAAGGAGATAAATGATAGAGAGAGGACATGGGAAGGAGATAAATGATAGAGAGAGGACATGGGAAGGAGATAAATGATAGAGAGAGGACATGGGAAGGAGATAAATGATAGAGAGAGGACATGGGAAGGAGATAAATGATAGAGAGAGGACATGGGAAGGAGATAAATGATAGAGAGAGGACATGGGAAGGAGATAAATGATAGAGAGAGGACATGGGAAGGAGATAAATGATAGAGAGAGGACATGGGAAGGAGATAAATGATAGAGAGAGGACATGGGAAGGAGATAAATGATAGAGAGAGGACATGGGAAGGAGATAAATGATAGAGAGAGGACATGGGAAGGAGATAAATGATAGAGAGAGGACATGGGAAGGAGATAAATGATAGAGAGAGGACATGGGAAGGAGATAAATGATAGAGAGAGGACATGGGAAGGAGATAAATGATAGAGAGAGGACATGGGAAGGAGATAAATGATAGAGAGAGGACATGGGAAGGAGATAAATGATAGAGAGAGGACATGGGAAGGAGATAAATGATAGAGAGAGGACATGGGAAGGAGATAAATGATAGAGAGAGGACATGGGAAGGAGATAAATGATAGAGAGAGGACATGGGAAGGAGATAAATGATAGAGAGAGGACATGGGAAGGAGATAAATGATAGAGAGAGGACATGGGAAGGAGATAAATGATAGAGAGAGGACATGGGAAGGAGATAAATGATAGAGAGAGGACATGGGAAGGAGATAAATGATAGAGAGAGGACATGGGAAGGAGATAAATGATAGAGAGAGGACATGGGAAGGAGATAAATGATAGAGAGAGGACATGGGAAGGAGATAAATGATAGAGAGAGGACATGGGAAGGAGATAAATGATAGAGAGAGGACATGGGAAGGAGATAAATGATAGAGAGAGGACATGGGAAGGAGATAAATGATAGAGAGAGGACATGGGAAGGAGATAAATGATAGAGAGAGGACATGGGAAGGAGATAAATGATAGAGAGAGGACATGGGAAGGAGATAAATGATAGAGAGAGGACATGGGAAGGAGATAAATGAGAGAGAGAGGACATGGGAAGGAGATAGATGATAGAGAGAGGACATGGGAAGGAGATAGATGATAGAGAGAGGACATGGGAAGGAGATAGATGATAGAGAGAGGACATGGGAAGGAGATAGATAGATGATAGAGAGGACATGAGAAGGAGATATATGATAGAGAGAGGACATGGGAAGGAGATAGATGATAGAGAGAAGACATGGGAAAGAGATAGATGATAGAGAGAGGACATGGGAAGAAGATAGATGATAGAGAGAGGACATGGGAAGGAGATAGATGATAGAGAGAAGACATGGGAAAGAGATAGATGATAGAGAGAGGACATGGGAAAGAGATAGATGATAGAGAGAGGACATGGGAAAGAGATAGATGATAGAGAGAGAACATGGGAAGGAGATAGATGATAGAGAGAGGACATGGGAAGGAGATAGATGATAGAGAGAGGACATGGGAAGGAGAGAGATGATAGAGAGAGGACATGGGAAGGAGATAGATGATAGAGAGAGGACATGGGAAGGAGATAGATGATAGAGAGAGGACATGGGAAAGAGATAGATGATAGAGAGAGGACATGGGAAGGAGATAGATGATAGAGAGAGGACATGGGAAGGAGATAGATGATAGAGAGAGGACATGGGAAGGAGATAGATGATAGAGAGAGGACATGGGAAGGAGATAGATGATAGAGAGAGGACATGGGAAGGAGATAGATGATAGAGAGAGGACATGGGAAGGAGATAGATGATAGAGAGAGGACATGGGAAGGAGATAGATGATAGAGAGAGGACATGGGAAGGAGATAGATGATAGAGAGAGGACATGGGAAGGAGATAGATGATAGAGAGAGGACATGGGAAGGAGATAGATGATAGAGAGAGGACATGGGAAGGAGATAGATGATAGAGAGAGGACATGGGAAGGAGATAGATGATAGAGAGAGGACATGGGAAGGAGATAGATGATAGAGAGAGGACATGGGAAGGAGATAGATGATAGAGAGAGGACATGGGAAGGAGATAGATGATAGAGAGAGGACATGGGAAGGAGATAGATGATAGAGAGAGGACATGGGAAGGAGATAGATGATAGAGAGAGGACATGGGAAGGAGATAGATGATAGAGAGAGGACATGGGAAGGAGATAGATGATAGAGAGAGGACATGGGAAGGAGATAGATGATAGAGAGAGGACATGGGAAGGAGATAGATGATAGAGAGAGGACATGGGAAGGAGATAGATGATAGAGAGAGGACATGGGAAGGAGATAGATGATAGAGAGAGGACATGGGAAGGAGATAGATGATAGAGAGAGGACATGGGAAGGAGATAGATGATAGAGAGAGGACATGGGAAGGAGATAGATGATAGAGAGAGGACATGGGAAGGAGATAGATGATAGAGAGAGGACATGGGAAGGAGATAGATGATAGAGAGAGGACATGGGAAGGAGATAGATGATAGAGAGAGGACATGGGAAGGAGATAGATGATAGAGAGAGGACATGGGAAGGAGATAGATGATAGAGAGAGGACATGGGAAGGAGATAGATGATAGAGAGAGGACATGGGAAGGAGATAGATGATAGAGAGAGGACATGGGAAGGAGATAGATGATAGAGAGAGGACATGGGAAGGAGATAGATGATAGAGAGAGGACATGGGAAGGAGATAGATGATAGAGAGAGGACATGGGAAGGAGATAGATGATAGAGAGAGGACATGGGAAGGAGATAGATGATAGAGAGAGGACATGGGAAGGAGATAGATGATAGAGAGAGGACATGGGAAGGAGATAGATGATAGAGAGAGGACATGGGAAGGAGATAGATGATAGAGAGAGGACATGGGAAGGAGATAGATGATAGAGAGAGGACATGGGAAGGAGATAGATGATAGAGAGAGGACATGGGAAGGAGATAGATGATAGAGAGAGGACATGGGAAGGAGATAGATGATAGAGAGAGGACATGGGAAGGAGATAGATGATAGAGAGAGGACATGGGAAGGAGATAGATGATAGAGAGAGGACATGGGAAGGAGATAGATGATAGAGAGAGGACATGGGAAGGAGATAGATGATAGAGAGAGGACATGGGAAGGAGATAGATGATAGAGAGAGGACATGGGAAGGAGATAGATGATAGAGAGAGGACATGGGAAGGAGATAGATGATAGAGAGAGGACATGGGAAGGAGATAGATGATAGAGAGAGGACATGGGAAGGAGATAGATGATAGAGAGAGGACATGGGAAGGAGATAGATGATAGAGAGAGGACATGGGAAGGAGATAGATGATAGAGAGAGGACATGGGAAGGAGATAGATGATAGAGAGAGGACATGGGAAGGAGATAGATGATAGAGAGAGGACATGGGAAGGAGATAGATGATAGAGAGAGGACATGGGAAGGAGATAGATGATAGAGAGAGGACATGGGAAGGAGATAGATGATAGAGAGAGGACATGGGAAGGAGATAGATGATAGAGAGAGGACATGGGAAGGAGATAGATGATAGAGAGAGGACATGGGAAGGAGATAGATGATAGAGAGAGGACATGGGAAGGAGATAGATGATAGAGAGAGGACATGGGAAGGAGATAGATGATAGAGAGAGGACATGGGAAGGAGATAGATGATAGAGAGAGGACATGGGAAGGAGATAGATGATAGAGAGAGGACATGGGAAGGAGATAGATGATAGAGAGAGGACATGGGAAGGAGATAGATGATAGAGAGAGGACATGGGAAGGAGATAGATGATAGAGAGAGGACATGGGAAGGAGATAGATGATAGAGAGAGGACATGGGAAGGAGATAGATGATAGAGAGAGGACATGGGAAGGAGATAGATGATAGAGAGAGGACATGGGAAGGAGATAGATGATAGAGAGAGGACATGGGAAGGAGATAGATGATAGAGAGAGGACATGGGAAGGAGATAGATGATAGAGAGAGGACATGGGAAGGAGATAGATGATAGAGAGAGGACATGGGAAGGAGATAGATGATAGAGAGAGGACATGGGAAGGAGATAGATGATAGAGAGAGGACATGGGAAGGAGATAGATGATAGAGAGAGGACATGGGAAGGAGATAGATGATAGAGAGAGGACATGGGAAGGAGATAGATGATAGAGAGAGGACATGGGAAGGAGATAGATGATAGAGAGAGGACATGGGAAGGAGATAGATGATAGAGAGAGGACATGGGAAGGAGATAGATGATAGAGAGAGGACATGGGAAGGAGATAGATGATAGAGAGAGGAAGACTAACCCTTAACCTTCTGATTGTCAAACACATGACTGTAACCGCTCTGAATTAGCCCCAATCACTGTCCCCTTTAACCCCACGGATTGTTGACTCCTCTACCATGTTAACCCGGTCACACTAATGTATTGGCAGCAAAGGCAATTCTTTTTATACAAATGTTTTAATATATTTTACACCAGTTGATTGAACAATTCTATTCTTATGTACTGCAGGGAGCCGGTACATTATAATGGGACAGATTTATCACAAGAGGATGGAATTACCGTCACCCATGCAGAAAATGATCAATGGGCGTTTAAGGGCCGGAGACGGCCTTGTCCTTAGCAGCAGCAGCTTTGTCAAGAGATTTAACCGCAAAAAAGAGCGCAAGGTGCTGGCGGCCATGCACTCAAAGTGCAAATAACTCTGGTCTAAAGTCAACAAATCAGAGCTCATTCAGAGCATATGTATAACTTGTGTCCCCAGCGCATGGAGAGGTGAAGCAGAGGTTGGAACTATCACGTGACTAAATAGCCATTACTGATTGGTCAATTTCATATTGACAACCCCTCCTCCCCCACAAGCAGTACTTAAAGGGGTTGTATTATATTTAACTCACTTTTATATTGAAATCCAACTTTTACATTTCATTATTAATGACAGTATTTGTTCATATGCATATAAAATACTATCATGTGATATTTTGTACATACAAGATAATGTGACACATTAAACATGATTATTATTATTATTATTATATTATTATTAAGGCTTATTTTATAAAGCAGCAAAAATGGTCTGCAGCACTTCAGAGAACATTAGACATTCACATCTGTCCTAAGCCCCTATTAGATCTACATACTAAGGTCCCTAACACATACACACACATGGGTTAATTGAGTCAGCAGCCAATTAGCCTACCAGCATGTTCTTGGAGTGTGGGAGGAAACTGGAGCACCTGGTGGATACCCACGAAGACACAGGGAGAACATACAAACATCAGGCCCGGTCAGGGGATCGAAGCCATGACCTCAGAGCTGGGAGGCGCAAGTGCTGCTCACTGAGCCACCATGCCTAGGAAATCATCGGGGCCAAAGCATATTATTTGCACCTGGGCCCACAACTCGCTAGTTCCGCCTCTGGTCTTCCGGTTTGAGCTGGATTCATGTTAATGTATACACTTGCTTCAAGATCAAACATCAAAATCTAATTTAGGAACTAGGGCAGGACGCTGTGCGATCTATGTAGGTAATAAACACAGCATTTCCGATGTAAAAGGTTTTCTTCTCTGCACACTTAGGACCGGATTCAATCTGACGCACGACAGCGGCGGAATTTGGTTGTTTTTTTGGGAACGCGCATGTCAGATGCTCCGCAACACTCTCTTGCTGTTAAAAAGCATTTATCTTTCTGTTAAAAAGCATTTAATTATTAGACACGAAACGGCACATGGTTTTTATTCAAGACTTTCTGTTTCTCCGCCTGTATTCATGTCTGATGAGGGCTTTGAAGGGACAGAGTAATATTTTGTGTGAGATATTCTATAATGTTTAGGATCTTTATTATACTTTGTGGTGCTGATCAAGAGAAAAGAACAGCAAACAAACAAAACAAGAAAGGAAGCAAATGTAAAAAGTGCTAACAGAATAGGAGATGAGAGGTGATAATTACTAACTCCTCTCTACACTACATTCATTTGCAGCCCTATCATTTCAACAGGGTTTTTTTTAAAATAATTTTGTTATTGTTGTTTTTCTAACTCTGTAGTTGTTGCCGCTGCGGCAATACCTAAAACCATGAATTGGATTGTCAGAGATAAACTTTTTTTTTTTTTTAAGGTACACACAACAATCAGCACTATAATATTTGTGAAACAGAGAGTCTTTATGAGTGGCAGATACAACTAACCTCTATTAGATGGTCTTGTGTGCATATAAAACCCCTTTATCAACTCAAAGTGGTATAAGGGGAGAAAAAACCCTAAATCTTGCATGAGTTCCTGAGTTCCCCTTTACTATATGCAACGTAATCACAGCTAAATCCTTAAGACATGATCGTGGCAATAATCATTTTTGTTGTTCGTGTTATAACTGAATCAGAATAAACTGTAAATACCAAAAACATTTTGCGGTACATTTATAGGTGTTCTTAATGTCAAAAAATAAATAAAAGAACAGAAAATAACATAAAATTGTCTTACACAGTGACATAATAAATGTAAAATGTTGCAAATCCATTGCACAATATTTAGTTAGGGACAAAAAAAAAACCGTTGGAAATATTTACAAAGTTGAGACAGAAGTTCATTTTGTTGCTGGATGTAGGGGAGTCACTCACTTGTAATGCAGACGTTCTATGTTCCTAGGATATATTTTTTACACACTGCATCAGACTGTCTGACATTTCTCTTGAGTGAGGGCCTGTCAGAATCTAGATTATTGCTGGGCAACTTCATACAGTTCCTCGTTTGCGTTATTTGGCCATTTATCCATCCAAACGGGCAAACACATAATCACGACAATATCACACTATCTGTAATAGCATCTTACACAAGTGTTAAAAGCTAGAACCTAAATCGAACGTCAACACAAGTGGCAGGGACCAACCTGGAAGCCAGTTGTTGCTGCCCATTGTGGATTTATCTTATACTGCAGCACCCCTAGACAGCATGTTTATTGCTGTCTAAAATGATGGACAATGAAGGTCAGTAAGGGTTTGTAAACAGAACTAGCATGGAAAACAGCGACAGCTGTTATACAGTATACAACATAAAGAAGAGCAGCGTATGTGGAGAATGTGTTACCCTGGAGACTGAACGTTACTCCGTCCTATGGAAAGGAACGCTTCTGTGTATAGTCTCCTGAAAACTAGGCACACAATAAACTAGTCAGCAGTACAAACACAAGTGTATGTGGTCAGGGCAAGGCAGGATCAGCAGTGATGTAAGAGCTTGAGAAGAGTAAAGCTGGGTACAAATAAACATTTATACACATTATAAAAACTGGTCATTCTATGGCGGAATCCTGCATAGAGGATGCAATTACCAACGGAACGGAATGAATTACATCTTGTTGTAGTGCACTATTTAATTAGTATTAGGTACTTATGAGTCTTATCCTGAGTTCAAGGGCCAGATTTACCAAATTGCGTGTTTGGAAAAGTGGAGAGGTTGCCCATAGCAACCAATCAGATTCTAGCTGACATTCTCTAGTATGTAAAAAGTGAAAGCTAGAATCTGATTTGTTGCTATGGGCAACATCTCCACTTTTACAATCCTGCAGCTTAGTAAATCTGGCTCTAAGAGTAAAAGCAAATTTAACCAGGGAAAACAGAATTAGAGTTGAGAGGTGGTTTCCTCGTTCAACTCTGAATTACAGATTAAACATAAAGCTATGCAGTAGGTGTGTTCTATGTGCAAAAGAATTGAATTGCAACATGGGTTCTCCCTTATGCTGCCTATACACTGGGATGATTGTCGATCCCAACAAGGGGTGTACCGAAATACGGGACGATTTCCCTCCAGGAAAATGTCCTATCGGCACCATACAGCTCTCCTGCTGGGACCGATAATCCTAGCAGAAGAGGGGGGCAGTGCTCTCTTTGTTGCTGCTGCTGCTTTATATCTATGTGCAGCGCTGCTCTGACAGCTTTGAAGGTATACTTCACAGCTGTCAGAGCAGCATAGCACATAGATATGCAGCAGCGGCTATTGCATGCAGTAATACAGATAAGAATCAGCCAAAGCCGCGGTTTCGGCGGATCACTATATGTACTACTCCCTACAATAGCTGCTGCTGTATATCTATGTACTATGCTGCTCTGACAGCTATAAAGTATACATTCAAAGCTGTCAGAGCAGCTTTGTACATAGATATAAAGCAGCAGCAGCTTTGAAGAATAGGGAGCCATTCAGCTTGCTGATTGGCTCCCTTAAAATATCGTGAGCTTTCTCCCGATTTAAATCAAACATGTCAAAAGATCAAATAATCGCAATAGAGCATTTCTGGTGTGTTTATTTGGCATTTCAAAAATTGATCTGTACCATACATTAGAGCGATTATTTGCCAGATCACCCGAAATTGGGTGATCGGGCCGATAATCGCTCTAGTGTATGGCCAGCTTTACTCCAAGATTCTAGCTCTCACTTTCTTTTTACATAATAGAGAATGTCAGCTAAAATCTGATTGGTTGCTATGGGCAACATCTCCACTTTTCCAAACCCACAGCTTAGTAAATCTGGCCTCAAATATATCTCTGCCTCCCCCACGTTCACCCAGGGCGTAACTAATCTCACCCCCTTCCCCTCTTAGCTCTCACTTTCTTTTTACATAATAGAGAATGTAAGCTAATATCTGATTGGTTGCTATGTTCAATATATACACATTTTCAAACCCCCGCAGCTTAGTAAATCTGGCCCTTGGAATTTTTTTTTCATGCACCCCTTAGAGGCGTGTATTAAAATCCGCAAATTTTGGCTACCGTGATAGACGGGAATAGGTGCGCATTGCGCTTATTCCAGTCTTTGCGGTCGATTCAATTTGCCCAAGAGCTTGTACCCAGCTTAAACATTTAGTGCCCTCTAACGGAATCCATGTCCCTCTGCCCTGGTCATGTTGTGAATCATAAAACCCATCAGCTTACCATAAACTTTTACACTCCCTTTCTTCCGTCTGCTACCCAAAATAAACACACCACAATAACGGCTAGAAAAAAAGGGGCCCCACCAAAACTTCAGTCTTTACACACTGCTCTGTCTCCCTCTATATGTACATACCAGGGTGAATCCGGGCCTCAGGGAATGACCAACCCTGGAGATAAAGGTATAAAACACAATGACAAGGTACACTGAAATGATCAGTTAGCAGCACATACCTCAATGTCTCTAGAAGTCTCACCTCCATTTATTATTATCATATACATCCATATTTTTGAGTTTTACATACAAAAGAAAAAAAAAATTCATTCTGACAAATGTTTACAAAGAAGATATCTTGAAAGAGAATTCCATCAGGCGGCTTGTGTGCAGGGCGATCTGCTTTCCTTATCCCAAAACAGTCTGTAGTCATCAGTCTTTTTTATGTTATTTTGCAATTTAGTTTTTTCTTTTTTTTTCTTTTTATGCAATATTGAACCCTCCCCACCCCCCACACAAGAAATTCATCTGAATCCGCAGCTCAAAGTATGCACAAATATACAGGTAACAGCTCCTTTCATAGAAAGAAAAGACTGGTACTTATTCTTATTTATTTTTCATTTTAATCATAGGAATCTTGTTAAAATACAGGACGAATTTATTGGATAGGGTCCAATTTGCATTTTTTCCCCCACTCTCATTTAGAAAATTGTTTTCCTTTTTTTTCTTCTTTTTTTTAATAAGAAAAAATAATTAGTCGACAAATGAGTAGCAATAAAAAAGTGTCTCTGAACAATAAATAAATACAGTCAAAAATCAGTGTGTATTTTAAACCAGCTTCTTCATTGAAGAACATGCTACACGATACATGGAGCAACGTCTGCTGCCTCTCTCTCTCTCTTCGGCCCATCTTCACCTTCGCCGCGAGGATGAATTGATTCATTTAGATGTGGCCGGTGTCCACCGTTTCTTTATCTCCTTTGTCCTTTGGACAAATTAAAAGACGTTTTGACGCAGGTGCGGGGGTAAAACGTTTCTTGAGCTCTCCGGTGGACAAGGCATGTACAGAAGTGTGTGCTGATCCGTTGCTCCGGTTAACAGGCGGACTGTAGCTTGTTATTATGAGACCTGCGCGGCACAGAAAATGTCAGCATTTATACAGAGGTACAACCGCCTGATCACGGACTCAGGGGAGCGAAACCAATGTCACTTTCTTAACGCAATGGAGGAGGACAAGATGCCTCTAATAATGCACCACCTGGAAACCCGCCGTACTGATCTGACACTTGTAAACACACCAACTAGGTGACCCCACGCACAGGTCAGCGTGAGGGTGGACCAACTCCAATATGGTGCTCAGGTTGTTTGGAAAATGGGGGGGTGGGGGGGGGGGGGGGGGAGAACGCCCCAAAAAAATCTAAACAAAAAACACATACATACATGATGAAAACAGTCCACACTTCATCCTTGAGTGGCTTATGGATTATTCACAAATGATGACAATTATACAATATATGTACAAAATATATACTATGTTACAATGATTGGTGTACAGCTGTAGTCAGGAGCCAGAGTGGGTTTACACATGTAACACGGATTCAGGCACTTTCTCCACGCACTGAGCACAGCGTACACATGGTGATGGGGTGAATTAGGGGTCCGGTAGTGCAGTGTTGGAGATGGAGAAGACGGGTTTTTATCGTCTTTCAAACAATGCCGAAAAAAACCCAAAAAAAACAAAGACAAAAAATTGATGGGAGACAAAATCCAACATCCAGGTGCACTGGCTACATGCATCACAATCTGCAAGAGAAGAGAGACACGCGATGAGATGCCACACACACACTACGGGCCAGATTCAATTAGCCGCGATGATGGGAAAAATTGGCGAATTTTTATGCTCACGTCTATGGGGTGCGCAAAAAAAAAGTCACCCCAAAAATGTTTGCGGAATTCGCTTTGCACCGCAAAATACGCTGCTGCTAAGCTCATTAAATCTGACCCTATGACTGCTACGAAACATGCAACCAAGGGCGGTGGCATAACGGTGGAGGGGGAAAGGGGACAGCTGTGCCTGGGTTCTACTGGGCGGCTGCAGAACAATGCCTCCGCAGCGCTGTCAGGCTGTTTAGAATCACCTGCTCTAACGCTGGCGCTCTCAGACAAATCGTAATGATAGATCATGGCCATGGCAAAGATGGACGCTGCTCTGGTTTCACTCAACAGCCCATAAAACTCTGGTGGTTTGACTGGGTATGTGGAAAACAAAGTGTGAGACTATAGTGTTGCGATATATAAAGTCTAACAGCAATAATACAGAGCAGCCTCAACCTGTGTTAGTAGTACCACTGGTGGTACTCAAACCAGTGTCTGGTGGTACAGGGCAAGATAGCACCCTGAAGACAGATGGAGTGTCTAATAAAATATAGAGGAGGCTGCAAGGCATAAGTAGAAGGTATCTGTGTCTGCTCCAAGCATCACTATGATACTTTATGGCTTTTCCGCCTGTGTCCTGTGCACTGGATATACAAGCATTCAGACAGTATGTGAGAAGGAACCACTGAGGACAAAAGCACGGCAGACAAATATGTGTAAGTCATCTGTCTCCGACAAAAAGATCTTTATCTGAAGACAGAGTACAAAAACCAGACAGTATTTCTACATTTACATTCCAGCTCTACACACATCTAGAGAACACGACTCTGAGGTTAGTGGATGTGTTCCATAGCTGGTGACTGCACGTTCCCCTGTATCACAGATAAACCTAACTTCAAATAAAGCTAAATCATTGCAAAGACATGGCGGGCACCACAACTGATATGTACATTTGCAAAAATAAGTACATTTCTGTTATGAATAAAACTTTCAAACCTTGAATACTTTAAATTGTGAGTCTCTCATTGGAGGTCACTTGTTCACCCGACTACCTCTATCTAGTGGAAAACGTGCGTGTTAAGATAGTGACCACAGGAAAGGCCATGTCTAAGTGATGCACACTCAAGTAACAGCTTTTAAAAATGCATCTAGTGGACGACTGTCAGCCGTGTCAGTGGTGCTGTAGGAATGGGGTTCTTCCGGTGTGGATGCAATGACTGCACTGGCTCATAGGAGGATTTCTGTAGGTAGCAATGAGCGTTACGGAGCCCATGACGGGCCGGCTGTATCACTCACCTGCTGGCTTTAAACGCTTTTAATTTCTGTACAAAAAAGGACTCTAGAACCTCCGCGCTCTGGCAGAAGGTGGACTCGCTGGGGTTGTAATAACGACAATTGTCAAATATTTTGGTCATGTCGGCAACAAACTCGGTCAGCTTCTTGTAGTATCGGGTCCGGATTCTCTCCTCCATGGTGGACAGGTCTAGGAAGCAAAATGAGGATTAATGGAATTTGGATGCAGTCATCTCACGTCCCAAAAAATACACAAGGTTAGCGCCACGCCACAGAAGATGGGCTCAAATAGATAAACAACTGGAGGTCATGGCAAATGGGGGACAGTATGTAACATTGACAACCCAAATGCAGACAGGGTGAACGGTTCACCTCTCTTCTATATAACAGGTGAACGCGACACCTCTAAGGCAGAATATTGTAATGATGACAACTCATGTGTTTATTTACTTATTAGCAGGTTTTTATACAGCAGCAGCATATTATCTTGTTCTGCTCCACTGAATCTTACAGTCTATATTCCCTTATGCGCACACAGTCCTAGACTGGGGTTCATTTTATTCAGTATCCAATTGACCTACAAGCATATCTTTGGACATTGTGGAAGGAAAGCAGAGCACCTGAAGGAAACCCAGACAGACACAAGGAGAGAATACACAGATGAGGTCTTTGTCCGGGAATCATATTCATGACACCCCTTAAATCACTGAGCGACACTACAATAATCCTAACCCTATTGCCGAGAGCCGGGAGATTGAACAGGAGAGAGACGGGAGAGAGGACAGCAAGTGGAGGAGAGAGACGGGAGAGAGGACAGCAAGTGGAGGAGAGAGACGGGAGAGAGGACAGCAAGTGGAGGAGAGAGACGGGAGAGAGGACAGCAAGTGGAGGAGAGAGACGGGAGAGAGGACAGCAAGTGGAGGAGAGAGACGGGAGAGAGGACAGCAAGTGGAGGAGAGAGACGGGAGAGAGGACAGCAAGTGGAGGAGAGAGACGGGAGAGAGGACAGCAAGTGGAGGAGAGAGACGGGAGAGAGGACAGCAAGTGGAGGAGAGAGACGGGAGAGAGGACAGCAAGTGGAGGAGAGAGACGGGAGAGAGGACAGCAAGTGGAGGAGAGAGACGGGAGAGAGGACAGCAAGTGGAGGAGAGAGACGGGAGAGAGGACAGCAAGTGGAGGAGAGAGACGGGAGAGAGGACAGCAAGTGGAGGAGAGAGACGGGAGAGAGGACAGCAAGTGGAGGAGAGAGACGGGAGAGAGGACAGCAAGTGGAGGAGAGAGACGGGAGAGAGGACAGCAAGTGGAGGAGAGAGACGGGAGAGAGGACAGCAAGTGGAGGAGAGAGACGGGAGAGAGGACAGCAAGTGGAGGAGCAGGAACAGTAGAGTCAGAGCGGGATAAGGTTTTTTTTTATTTACTACTGTATTGGTGTAATGAACATGTACCACAATTGCCGTGACTATATTTAAACCCTGTCGGCAACGAGAAAGCGGAAACTATGGTGTGGTGTTGCCGGTACGATTGTCGATTTCCAGACAGTCGATCTTTTGAGTCTGCGTGTTGTCTGCGGCACAGAGCAAAGAAACAATGCAGCACAACACTGACAAACACAGATGACACAACTGGAAACCTGTAAAAAGAAAGCGCTTTATTTAGGCATTGGATATATAATCTACTTGATCCAGGCTTAAAATTAACATGTCTATTAACCAGGGACACCTGGAAGCATCTCCTCTTAAATTCACACACTAAGAAAGCAAAGGAAGCAGAGCCCAGTAGCCAGGTCTACGTGACAAGGTTAATAAACATCATAACAGCTCAGGGAAGCAAAACCTAATTGAGCTCAGGAACATTCCAGCCTTGTGTTTGTCCTTCCTGTTAACCCACCGAGGGTCATAAAATGTCAGTGTACAGAGCCAGAGCCTGTGATGTGAGCTACTGGACTGTGACAAACTCTCTATCCCGGCCTGGAAGTTATACCAGGAATCAAATAAACACTGACCGGGTTTACTGCACCGAATGATTTTCTAATGGCCACTTCCCAGCTCACAGAAAAACAGGTTTACCTGAATACCTGCCTGATAGATAACAAAACACTGGGCTTCTATAGAGTGTAGGCTTAATCCAGGCTGCCCGATCACAACAGCACTTCATGCACGAGTATATGTATGTATAGCGCTGTAGCACTGTTTTAAGTGGTCAGCCTCTGACAGCTATCAGGCAGCAGTCCAGTCCAGCTCCGCCCCCAGTCCCAACTGGCTCCACCAACCCCCACCCATCCAGATTCTGGCCCCGCCCCTGCGTTACCAATCTCACCTAATCTAACTTCTACAAAGCTATTCCACGTAACTACAGCCCCACAGGGGTCCCGGGTCTCAATACCCATTCCCCTCCGAAGCAACCTTTGCCTCAGTCCTGTTCCCCAAAACTTTGTTACCCATTTTCGTAAGTATATTTCTCTGGATGGAATGAGGTGTCCCTACAGCCATTTTAATGAAGACACATTTATGGACATTATTAATCAATGGGTTTTCTGTTTAGTCTGTTCTTGCATAATGCACAATAGGTATGTAATCTGCCCTATCCAGAATTAGAGGACCCAGGGGGTGCTTGGAACTAGACGGGACTTAATACTACAATGTGCAGTATTGACGCCAACTCCATGTGCACCGATCCAGTCTTCTGATCCACCACCATTTTACGTTCAAACAAGTCCAAAAACTTAAGGTAAGGCACAGAGTGCGCACATTGACGTCTCGGAGCAATACAGACTTACGATTACATCCAATAATCGCTGGTGCACAATCATTCAGCTCTGTAGTTTGGGTCTGACGCTTAAAAAGAATACATATATACTGGACATGTTCTTATTAAGACAGACCTGACCAACCTGTAGATCTCCAGGTGTTGTGAAACTACAAGTCCAAGCATGCTTTAACTGCACAGGTACAAGTCATACCTGACAAAGCATGCTGGGAGGGAGTTGAAGTTTTAAGGACACCTGGAGAAACACAGGTTGGCCAGGCCTGTTTTAAGATATGCCCAGGATTATATACATACAGAAACACACGGTAAAGAAAATTAGAGGAAAATAAAAAAAGTCCATTCCTATAATTAAATTCAGAAGGAGATAACGTATTTTAACATTTGAAATTATGCAGACTAACCCATTGGTTCCTTGATAACAATATAATAATCTGGTGCGTCCTCAGGATCCACAGCCTCCAGGAAGGGCCAGGCCATTTTGTGAGTCTAAGGAAACAGAAAAATAAGATAATAAGTAATCCTGCCTGCTCCCAAGTCATATAGTGAGCAAATAACATTTATAACTGACGTGATCCTCTCAGACTATGCTGCTGCCACAGCGTGAATCTGAAGAACGGGCAATGAGGGCGATAGGTTTGCATTGATAGGAATTCCTTCACAGCAGCTTCACTGGGATTCCAAGAAGCAATTTCCACTCATAACTACTGGAAGCCATGGACGTCTCAGTCCCAACCACGCAAAGTTGAATAAAGTTTTTGTTTGGGAAGAACTCTCCGGGAAAACAAAGCGCTTTTATTAAACATTCGGAAAAACTTTTGTCCTCTGCAACTTTCTTTAATAATTTATAAGTCACAGTGATTATAAATGTTCATTTGTAGCATACAAGTGATCTATCAGCACCGTGACTCATTAAGCTTCATCGCACCACTGACCATGTGAGTACTAATCTTATTCAGTGCCATTATTTTCTTTTCATCAGCAAAGTTAAATGATATAAGAACCAATAGCTGGAACCAGCATTCTGCCACCGCTGAGGTCAGCAGTCTGTCCACAGTGCTATCTGAATTCTGATAACGGATCAATGTGCGATTCTAAGTTCTGTACATGTGGAGTGAGGGGATACTCTCCTCACGTGAGGGCTTAACCAAAGGCTTACTTTAAATACGGCTATGTAACATGCTCTAGGCATCCTGAGGACCCAGAGCCATGCTAGGAAGCGCTATACTGGCGCTAGACTGCATCCGCTCTTCAATCTGAATCTAGTCCAAAGAGCGTTGACATGTTCCAAAGGAACGACAGTTCACCGTTACAGTTTGCGGTAAGGATGTGTCACCCACACTGTCCTGTCCGATCCGTCCCCATCTGTTTAAGTGAGGAGGGTCTGCAAGTTTTAATGCAGGGTCCCTTGTTCAGTCAACAAGAGTGTTTTCCTGTGCGATAGCGCAGAATCATGAACAAAGCAGGGTTCATCTGCACGCAGCGCCATCTAAATCTGGATCCCACCCAAAGAGATAAAGCGCCAATCACTCATGTTTCCTGTGTAGAGGTCAAAGTAAACTGTGAATCTTTGAGAGTCGGCTAAATGGTGAAAGCAAAGAGAGACTAGAGGAAGAAAATATGCATATAGCTTGGAGCTCGAAGGGACAGTGGGGATATGATAGCAGCGTTCATTTATTAAGGGGTGCAACCAGGTAAAGGAGGGGGCAATATTCAAAGGAAGAGGTGTAACAGAACACGAGGGTAGGAGTATGAACTGGAGGGTGGTAGATTCAGAGGCAATGTGTGGAAAAAGGACGTCACTGAAAGGGTGATAGATAAGTGGAATAGCCTCCCATCTGAGGGGGTTGATCTAAACACAGTAGAACGAGGGTGAAATAGGGTCTATGGTCCGTATGGCCTGTATAAAAATCATTTGGACAGACAGGATGGGCCTTGTGACTTATCTGCCATCACTTTCTAGGTTTCTATATCAAATACTCCACCTGTAACGATCTCAGGACCCTCTTCAGGCCCTCGTAATCTTTGTCGGTCAGAGGGCTGAGGACGGTCATGGCATCTTCTGTCGACTGGCATTCCGGGCACACGTACTCATCGATATACTCCGCCTCGCTCTGCAAAATCCCAACGCAGCGGCCGTGGAACCAGTTCTGGCAGCGGTCGCAGCCGATATAAAATCTGCACGCGGTGACACGGAGACAGAGGTTCAGAATCTCGAAGGCGGTCACATGGGATAAACACGGACAGGAGGAGAACTATACAGAATATAAGCAGCATAAGGACGTGCACCACACCACCACGACAACTTAACACATCATAAGCCTGGCTCTAAGGGACTGACACTTCTAGGGCCCCCTTTGGCAGAGTGGTGTACATCTGGCCTATAGGACAAAGCTGCAAGTACGTAGTGGAAGATGAATACAGTAGAAGACCTTTAAGGGCAAAAATGTCAAGATTCTAGCAGATAGATACGATGCTCAGCTGACATTAGTCCGGAAAGCATGCACCACATATTACGTAGTGAGAAATACTTCCCCCTCTCCCAGAGGGAAGAGC
>WWET01003214.1:154615-167426 GCA_011038615.1 Limnodynastes dumerilii | reverse complement strand
AGGAATGGAATGTCCCCCCAAGTAGCAGCAAGAGGACTGAAAAGCATGCTCTGGCCAGGTTAATAGGGGGACTGAGCTAAGGAAAAGGGAGGAGATAAGCAACTGCTGCACATATCCAACCAGCGATGTCTAGTTAGTGCAAAAAAGTTCACTAGAACTCACTGTGAATCATCATAAGGTGTTCTGCAGATACAATACAACTCCTCACTGCTGCCCTCTTGTGACCGTTTACAATCATTACAGATGTACACATCCACTTTCTTGGCTTCCGTCTCTGTGATGCCAACACATTCTCCGTGATACCAGTTAGCACAAAGCTCACAGCCAATATAGAACCTAGAACATATTCACAACACAGTGACCCAATGACGCTACTGTCATGTCAGGATTTTTTCACACATTTGCAGATGCCGCAGCTTCCTTGGTGGATAGACTGTGGGAGAATTTGCTCCACAGTAAGCGGGTCGAATCACCTTAGCGTTCCTTGCTATGCAATGAATGGAGGCTAATGACATTCTATACAGAGGCGAGGCAGCTCAAGTCTGTAGTTGTTTTGCACAGGCAGAAGAGAATGCGTCATCAACAGTGCTGCCCTCTTGTGACCATTTAAAGTAAAGCAGGAAAAATCAAACTGTGGCTCTCCAGGTGTTCAATACACTTTGACTGTATGACCTTACCCTAACTCTTTCCTAACCCTCTGATTTCTGCAGCCTGTCACCTTTCTGTTCTTTAGCCCTAACGGTCCATACCCTGCAGCCTAACACTAACCCTCCAACTCCCACGGCCTAACCCTAAACTTCCCTTTAAGTCCTAACCCTAACCATAGCGTGCTGAACACTAATTCTATAAACCCCGCAGGTTGTTCCTAACCCTCCATGCCTGCAGCCTAAATCCTAACCCTAATCTTAGCCTGCCACAGCCTAACCTTAACCTTCCTCCAAAGCCTCTTTCTATTGGGAATGGGGAAATAGGTTTCCATTTCCAAAAGCAGTTTTCTAATTTCAGGACTGTTCAAACAATGATAAGGCCGTATTCATCTGGCGGCTGTATCATGTTCAAAATACAGCTGCACGGTGGGGCGATCTCTCACGACGCCTGGAGACTCACAGATTGGCCAGGCCTGCAGTAAAGGACGGCATGTAATAGCCATTTTACTGTTGCTGTGAAAACCTTACTGCCTGGGTTAGAGCCATGCTCACCTCTGCATAGACAAGACACCACCACACGAGGCTGGCAACGAGGATACAAAGAGGCACCACTGCATGCAGAACACACAATGACACATTGCGACGTGTCCCTGATCTCCTCTGCTCACACACACACAGGTCCGGCTCCACGTTCAAGGCTTATCCTGCCTTACGTCATTTTATTTGGAGACTGTGACATAAGAGTACGACCACCGATACACTGGACTCAAGTGACCAAAATACGCCAAGCCAATCAGACTCTGGATAAACTCACAATGACACCGTGTACAAAACTCAACACAGCACTGACTGAGGCGGCACCATGCACAAAGTACACCACAAATGGAACAAACCACAGAAACGAGCGTGACACGAGTGTTGCAGATGTCTGGTAATACATAAAGGTGCATGGCGTGGGAGACAGGGTGACCGGTGTCACTTACCTTCACCTGTCCTGACATACCTGGCTCTTTCTAATACAACAAGCAGCGACAGTTACAATACTGGACCAAGACGGAATAATTCATGGTGGAGATGGACGCATACTGCGGAAGGCAGGGCCACTGGAGAGCCACTGATTGCCTAAGCCTGATGCATGGAGCCGTGGCACCAAAGATTATATAGAAAGACCTTACACAAGGGTGTTAAATGTAATGACATATCTATGGCTTTATTTATGAAGGCGGGAAGTCATTGTAAGCCATTTGATTGGCTATTAGGACGATTATTCATCGGGAAAGATTTAATATTACAATAAATGCTCTACGTGGCAGTCAACTTTATTAGCTAGTGTCCCATTCTGAACCACTAGACAACAGTTTACCTACAATACGCCTTGCTTTCATTACAATACTCGGTCCAATGATAAAGATGATTTACTATACGTGGGGGTGATTAGTCAGGGTGTAACGGAGCAAAGGCTTATGTGAAACCGGGCAAATGAAATTTAATTGATGGGTTTAATTTATAACTAAATTTGCGTTTGGAATTTTGCAATTATTCTGTAAGTTACATGCATTAGTTTTGCAGAATAATCTAAAATAACACACAAACAAATATTGTAATTCACTGAAAAACCCCATGGTGAAAACACAGAATTCCGATGGGTGTTTTAACACTAACCAACCACCACAAAAATATGTGACACGTTTATGGAAATAGAACACAGGTATTTGCTAATAAAACAGCGACTTGGTGATCCACAAAGGAAGCTGGGTTCACAACTTAATGCATTTGAATAATTAACCTACATTTCCAATATAATCTCCACATATAAGAAAGGACATTTCTAGCAGTGAGGAAGAGTTAAGCCTTGCAGTGAAAATATTCTATTTGTATATTAGGAATAATGCAAGTTACAAGCTCCATCCAACATTAGCCATAGCGCCCAGACAAGGGCATCAAAATGCATGGACTCTATGGGAATAATGCACAGCCAGGAGACTGTGGGCTGACCCAAATAGATGTGGAATCAACCTCACTAAGTCATAACTCCCAATTGTCCTCCATTGAACTGGACGCTAACGGTTTGTGGACTGCAAAAGGGGTGGAGCTTATTCAAAAATGAGATTTAACTGCTGTTTGGGCAGAGCCGGGCTCCTGTTTTCGGGATTCTCAATGTTGGGAGCTATGCTATGTAGAATGTGAACAGGCACTCACTTTGACTCATCGTACGGCGTCTTGCAGATGCAGTAGATTTTGTTGTCTTTCTTGCTGTCTTTTGAGGTAGTGGATATCATTTTCTTCTTCTTTGACTTGGAAGGGGCCGGCTCTCGCTCCTCCTCTCTTCTCCTTTTGTGGGAAGACACGGTGCTGGAAACAGATGTGGGCGAGGTGGCGGAGGGTCTCTGTGCGGGTGGTGAGGTGGGTAAGGGCATAGGTGGCGGTGGTGGGGGAGGAGGTGGTGGTGGTGGAGGAGGGGCAGCGGCGGCTGCAGCAGCAGCGAGAGCTCTCTCTTTTTCCTTTTTAATCTTATTCAGGTCTCGCTTCAATTCATCCTGTAAACCGTTAACAAAACAAACGAACGAATGAATAAATGAATGAATGCATGAATGAATAAATAAATAAATAAACAAACAAACAAATGAACGAATGAATAAATGAATGCAAGAATGAATAAATAAATGAATGCAAAAATGAATAAATGAATGCACAAATGAATAAATAAATGAATGCACAAATGAATAAATAAATTAATGAATGGCATGAATTAATAAATAAATGAATGAATGGCATGAATGAATAAATAAATAAATAAATGAATGAATGGCATGAATGAATAAATAAATGAATAAATAAATGAATGAAAGCATGAATGAATGAATAAATAAATAAATAAATAAATGAATGCTTGAATCAATAAATGATCGAATGCAAGAGTGAATGAATAAATGAATGCAAGAGTGAATGAATAAATGAATGCAAGAATGAATGAATAAATGAATGCAAGAATGAATGAATAAATGAATGCAAGAATGAATGAATAAATGAATGCAAGAATGAATGAATAAATGAATGCAAGAATGAATGAATAAATGAATGCAAGAATGAATGAATAAATGAATGCAAGAATGAATGAATAAATGAATGCAAGAATGAATGAATAAATGAATGCAAGAATGAATGAATAAATGAATGCAAGAATGAATGAATAAATGAATGCAAGAATGAATGAATAAATGAATGCAAGAATGAATGAATAAATGAATGCAAGAATGAATGAATAAATGAATGCAAGAATGAATGAATAAATGAATGCAAGAATGAATGAATAAATGAATGCAAGAATGAATGAATAAATGAATGCAAGAATGAATGAATAAATGAATGCAAGAATGAATGAATAAATGAATGCAAGAATGAATGAATAAATGAATGCAAGAATGAATGAATAAATGAATGCAAGAATGAATGAATAAATGAATGCAAGAATGAATGAATAAATGAATGCAAGAATGAATGAATAAATGAATGCAAGAATGAATAATAAATGAATGCATGAATGAATAAATAAATGAATGCATGAATGAATAAATAAATGAATGCATGAATGAATAAATAAATGAATGCATGAATGAATAAATAAATGAATGCATGAATGAATAAATAAATGAATGCATGAATGAATAAATAAATGAATGCATGAATGAATAAATAAATGAATGCATGAATGAATAAATAAATGAATGCATGAATGAATAAATAAATGAATGCATGAATGAATAAATAAATGAATGCATGAATGAATAAATAAATGAATGCATGAATGAATAAATAAATGAATGCATGAATGAATAAATAAATGAATGCATGAATGAATAAATAAATGAATGCATGAATGAATGAATAAATAAATAAATGAATGCATGAATGAATAAATAAATAAATAAATGAATAAATAAATGAATGCACGAATGAATGGGGGGGGGGGTGGGGGGGGGGGGGGTAGGTGGGAGATATGGTTTTGGAAGCCTGTGACTTTACACTTAGATAATCCTATTTATATTTTTCTATACAATCTTCATAATTTAACTTTAAAATTACACTTACTAATGAGGCTTTCCACCTCTGAACCCTCTGAATCCTGTGATCTCCTTCCTAGAACGAGCTGCTCCAAATTGTGCCGCATAATCAAAATGCAATTTTTGGTTTTTATAGGGGAAACAAGAGTGATGCGGTTTGGGAATTTACCCCTTTATACACTCTTTATTCCATAGAAAGCCAGAGTGACAAAGGACAAATAGTCATTGTCACCCTTTTAGGCAACACCAGAGATATATAAAAAAAAAAAACCCTCTCAGAAAATATCATCAATGAGCTGGACCCTAAGGCTGGGTGCTCTGTCCAGGCCTGGCAACCTGTGGCTCTCCAGGTATTGTGGCACTATGTATCCCAGCATGCTTTAACTGCATAGGCATAGTAAATATCTGACAAAGCATGCTGGGATACATAGTTACACAACGCCTATAGACCCACAGGTTGGCCAGGCCTGGCGCAAACTGGAGACGTCTCAGAAACACGGATAGGGCAGAAGGGCCTTTAACAGACAATTTGCATAGATCCCACCCAGCGCACGTCATATGCTTCCCACCTGATGTCATTCAGACAGCCTGAGGATCTAGATCAGTGCCTGAAAGGGCTATGGACGGGTTCCTCACCTGCTTCTGAATGATCTCGCTTTGGTTCGTGCCTTGCAGAGTCTGCTCGCGCTTCACTTCTTGATTTTTCTTGATCTGCTTCACCAGCTGCAGGTGCTCCTGGACGCTGGAGGCTTGCACCGTCACCACGTTCTGTATCTGGTGCGCCTGCGCTGTCCCCGCAGGTTGGATCTGGAACGGCAGCTGAAGTTTGATCTGCTGGGGTATGCCGCCTTGCTGAATCTGAGCTACGACCTGCGAGGGGAGGTGGGAGAGGACCTGCACCTGCTGGTGAAGTTGGGGCATGGTGAGCACCTGCGTCTGACTGGGCTGGATTTGAAGTTGGGCACGGGGCGACGACTGCACCATCACTTGATTGGCCGGTTGGATGTGGGGCTGAGACTTCGGTTGGGAAGCTGCATTCAGCTGCGGCATCGGTGACTGAATATGGAAGGAAGCCGGCAGAGCCATCTGAATGGACGTAGGGTGCGTTTGGCTTGGAGCGGTTGTCAAAGTTTGAATCTGGGGGCGGCTCATAAGCCGCGGATGTCCCTGTATAGAAGGCTGCAGAGCCACTTCGGATATGGACGCCTGCACAGTAACTTGAGAAGGTGAAGGCTTCATCTCAGAGGTCACAAAGTCTTTGACCGGTAATGCCGGCTGACCGTCTTTGTGTTGCGCCGTTTCGGATACCAGTTGGGTCACGCCGGTAAAGGCCGGCTGATTCTGCTGGCTGTCATCAGAGGGGGTGGCGGATTGTGATGGCTGAGAGGTCTGTGGCTGCTGTGGTAGGACGTGAGGAGATGATGTTGGAGGCTGGTCAGAAGCAGGTGGAGCCGGGACTTGGTCTGTGGAAAGGGTCTGGGCTGGAGCCTGCAGCTGGGAAGATTGGGATGGAGCCAGTGGAGGGGGCGCTGTCTGAGACGCAGGCACCTGCTCGGAGGCTGCCGACACTGCAGGAGTATAAGAAACAACAGGATGAGCCCTGCCAGGCGGTAGAGCAGCCAGTCCATATGCAGTCAAACAGAAGCTTACCTGATGTGGCTGTGCTAGGCGTGGACGTCACAGCTGTAGTGACCGTCGTGGACCCTGGGGGCAGCGGGGTGAACAGGAACCTTTGGATGGTACCATTTGGCATAGCAGCCTGCATTAATTGCTGCCCGGGAGTGGGTATTACAGTGACGCCTTGTGGAATTAACTGCAACTGCCCGGTAGTCTGACCCTGACCTTGGACCACAACAGTGAGACTCTGGTTGCCACCCTAGATAAAACAAACACATCGGATAACGTCACAACACCTTCTCTGAGGGGCCTGCACTGACCTAGGTTCAGCCTCACTGAGTTGGAGGGAGCCGGTGGGTGGCTTCTACCTTACCTGCTGCTGGGTTAGCTGCGTGAGTTGCGCCATGGTCAGTTTAACCTGCCCCTGCTGAGGAGGCCTATTGGCTTGTGCGGTGGTCATCTGGGGCTGAGCTTGCTGCACAGACGTGCCCAGTTTGTGTGTGCCGCTGGAAACCGTGGTACCGATGGGAATAGTGGTGGTGACGGGCTGGCCCCTGATAATCTGGGTTACCACCTGCTGAGGCTGACCTATAAACGGAAACCATATATAAATGGAGAGACCATGTCACAAACCACGATTACTCCACATAACATGAACGCGAACGTGTGGCTATAAAATACCAAGACACGATACACAAAAGAAATGATAAATGCCAATGTACACAATACACTACACCACTGGGTGAAATGACAGAGCTAGACTTTATACAGCGCATGAAAATATAAGTTACCAGACTGCAGGATTCCTTGTTGTACCACAAGCGGGGTCCGCATCATGGGCTTCCCTAGCGAGGACTGCTGGAGAGATGCAGGGGTCCTGATGACCGTCATTCCCGGTCTAAGCTGCGCTCCTGCAGTGATCACCTGTATAACGATATACATTACCGTGTACGGAGCGTGAAGGGGAATGCTGCAATTCAACCCTATTCCCAGTTGCACCTTCTACTTCCTGCAGGAGGTTCTGACCACTAGAAAGCGGCACTACCAGGTACCAGTTATATTTTTCAGGGGGTTGTTATTAATATATAGACGTGTATATATATATATATATTAAAGCATTAAGTGCAAATCATAGGAACATAGTGGATGAGGTTGAAATAAGACACCAGTCCATCACGTTGAACCTATTATGGTTCTCCTGCGATCGCTATCTTTATAAATGAAATTGATCCAGATGAAGCAACCTCCAAGCTGAAAAAAAAATCCCTGCTGACAAGATGGCGTCCTATTTCTCTCTGACTCCACTACTGTCCTTCATATTAATGAACCGTCCTGGTAACCCTTTCTATCGGGGCAGATCCAGAACTTGCAATGCGTTTCCTAGCGTAGTGTATTCACACGTGCGTACCTTCTATACACGCCCCCAGGCACACCCCTTGAATGTACGTACTTTGACCGATTTCCGCTTTTCAAACCCTACCTTAACTTTTGGCCACGTAATCGCTGTCTTCCGCACATGTACGGATGCGCAACGTGGACTTGCGCAGCTAAGCACGCCCATACTGTACACTTTAAATGAAAACCCCCGCCTACATTGCGTATTTTAGACTTACGTTTGTCTCACGTAAAATTGGCATGCCGATACGTACGAATTTACGCATCTAATACGTGAATGGCCTATACGCTCAGACCTACGTTACGTAGAATATCATCTGTCATGCGCACGTGCAGTACGTACAAAACCGCTATTTTTTGTGTCCGCCAGGCGTAAATTCGCACAGAAGCGTGGTTCTGCATCTGGGCCATCAAGTGAATCTGCCATCACAGCCTTCCCTGGCAGCGATTCCATATCCTGACTGCCCTTACTGTGCACCCTGAAGTACAAGTGTGTACTGTACTTTAAACAAAACCACAAATCTCTCGCACTAAAATCTGAGCTTTATATGAACGTTTAGGACATACGTTCAGCCATCGCTAAGGAAAATACAGGCAGCTATCTGGAGCTTGATCTTCAATCCATGAAAACAAAGGATCATCAATTTATACCAACCAATGACATCACACGGTCCTTCATCACGGACAGTTACACATCAATGCTAGTGAGCAGGTGGGCCGCACCACCGTTCTCAGTTAAGCCTACAAAATGGCTGCATTTATTCCGTAGGGGGGTGCAAGCACATACCTGCTGAGTGGTGCCAGTGGTGCCCGTTGTTCCTAAATTGGGCCGGATGGAGACCGTTGCTGTTCGGGGCTGGAACGTAGTGAAGGTTTGCTGTACTCCAGTGCTGGATGGGATTATTCCTAGCACTTTCTGCTGCATCTGCACTACACCTGCAGTGAACAGAGAGGATTGCTCAGGACAAGCAACACTAAGATATCAAAAGCCATCACAGACTTCACCCCCCCTTCCCTGCGAGGAGAACATGACCAGCGCTACTATCTTGCTATTGGCTGGAAGAAGCAGTTGGATGAGGACGTTTCCTGACACAGACACCGGACTTCCTCTTATCTGGAAGATTTGCCCTGTGGTGCATCCAAATATCTGTGCTCAAAGCTACAAATTTATTGCATCCAATAGGCTAGAACTTAGGCCTGGCCAACCTGTGGCTCTCCAGGTGTTATGAAACAACACCCAGTCCCAGCATGCTTAAACCCGTATACCTGACTAAGGATGCTGGGACTCCGGTTTAAAACACCTGGAGAGCCACAGATTGCCTCACTGAGCAATTAGAGCATAACGTCTCCAGACGAGCTGAGGGTTTCATTATATTTAATGTTATAGGTTTTTCTCCCCTATATTTTGTACTGCTGGCAGACGCTGATTTGGACCAGGCCATACCCTCTTCATCCACATCAATCCATTAGATGGAGTACTAGAGGCCCAATCCAGTAAAGGAATCCACTAGCAGTGGCTTGCACGATCCAGTCATCTGTGCATCCAAACTAACGGTAGAACTTCTAATAAGGGGCCTACCTTAACTTTTCTGACTGCAGCACACAAAAATGACCAGATATAGGGATGTGCACACAGAGAAGGAACTATACTGTAAACTGCCAAACAGGGAACGTCCACTTGTGTACCCGTGCTAGCTCGAGTGGTTAGCACTTCTGCCTTACAATACTTGGGTAACGAGTTCATTTCTCAGACAAGGTCTTATGTATGTGGAGCTTGTATGTGCTCCCTGTGTCTGTGTGGGCTTCCTCCAGGTGCTCTGGTTTCCTCCCACTGCCTGCTGCCTAAAATGACCCTAATCTGTGTCTGACTGAGTGTTAGGAAATTTAGACTTAGTTCCAATGGGACAGGGACCGATGCGAATGATTGTTTAAATTTCTTTTAACAATTGTAAGAGAATAGCGACATATAAAAACTTTTTATTACATAAATAATACTCATCCCAACCTCACGGTTTAGAGCGATTGCCCTGGACACCGCCTGGGTCTGACCGCATTCCGATCAGCCGTGTGAGCGACCAATCACTACAAAAACCTTCCGCAATCTGATTGGAACTCATGGAATTCTGGGAAATCCTGAATTCTTATAAATTTTACCGTCCGAAAAAAAAACCACACTCCTCCGTACATATGTCCCTCAGTGTGATTCACATGTCCGTGCCTTAAGTACTTATGTGCGTAAATACTACGAAATCTGCGTGGGAAAAGTTACTCTAGTCCTAAAAATATGCACGCAAAAACGGCTCGGTGAATACGGCCCTTAGACAGGATCTGTATCATACTCAGCCCATTCACCTGTTGTCGTCTGTCCTTGCTTCACCCACGTTGCAAAAGTCTGGTGGAAGTTCTTGTTCTGCTGGAATGACACCGTGGCGGGAGACGCGACCTTTGTGGCAAGTACCACCTTCGTTCCGGAGGTAACCGGGCCGGATAAGGAGCCCACCATCACTTTGTGCGGAGTGGAAAGCTGGGTCAGCGTGCTGCTGGTGGAGGCTGCGCTGGCCGTGCTGCAGATCAGCGGCAGTTTCTGCTGTTCCAGTCGTTTCTAAAGCCGCAGACCATTGTTGAAAGGTTGAAAAGAAAGATTTTTGGAACACATATACAAGATACACAAAGCAGACATTCTCAGTGAGCAGCACTGGTGTCTCACAGCGCTGAGGTCATGAGTTCCATTCTCCGACTAGGCCTTATCTGTGTGGAGTTTGTATGTTCTCCCTGTGTCTGTGTGGGTTTCCTCCGGGTGCTCCGGTTTCCTCCCACATTCTGATAGGTTAATTGGCTGCTGACTACATTAACCCTAATGTGTGTATGGATGTATGTGTAGGGATCTTAGTATGTAGCTCCAATAGGGGCAGGGTCTGATGTGATTGTCTAATGTTCTCTGTAAAGCAATGAGGCTCTATATAAAGAAGCGTTAATAATAGTAATTATAGTATATGAATGCAAGAGGTGTATAGGTTTAACAATTAGAAAAACTTGTGTCAAACGTAGAATAGACCTGAACTAGAATCTTAATTTGCATTATTCTTTCCTGAAAGTCCCAAGAAGTATAAGTGACAGAACAAGGCCCTAAGCTTTCTGACATGGCTAAAGCTGAAGACCTCTTGGGGGCGCATAGACCCGCAGCTTACACCCACCTGTTGAGCCGATAGACGCTGCTGCTTCAGCTGAGCCTCAACCTGAGCTTTCCCATCTTCTCCCTTCTTCTGGTCACCGGCCTTACTGTGCTCCCCGGCTTGGGCCTTCTCTTTCTCCACCCTGGAGAAATCGTAAACAGAAAATCAATAATGAAACAAGGCCGGAACAGGGGACAGGAGTCTGGAGGATAGCAAACAAAGAGGGAATTATAATGGAACTAGGTCAGTCAGTAAACGTAATCTAGATAGATCTGCAGCAGCGGAAGGATTGGACTCCACAGGGACGTTTGTTAATTCTTTTATTGAAAACAAACATCGCACCTTTCAGAAAAGCATTTAATCTCCCACAGATCGAGATCCTCCTCTGCAACCCAGGTCTCCAGGATGATTGGACCAGTCTGTTTGGGGGTTTCCGGCCTTTTGGGGCGGAGAGCGCTTGATCGTAGACCCTTCCTCTGAGGAGTTGGGGTTTCTGCGAGAGGAAAACGTTTGCATCAATATCTCTCCCAAAGAGACAAAGTAACAACGGTTATAACGCGGCCGTGCGACACCACAGTCCTACCTTTCGGTGTCTCTGGAACGCCAATGGGACAAATTATTTTCCTTATGCAATACTCAGAGCGGATCCCGTATGGGCCAACATCTCTTCGCTTGATTATTTCGGTAGTGGTGATCTCCGTTTCAGACGATTCTGTCAAGAGCAGATACGTCAGATGTAAGAAAGAAAAGAAAATTCAGCAGGTCTGATTTTACCTGGCATTGCAAGAGCATTGGGGTGATAGGTTTACCTGTACGTGTTATTCCACCACCGGGTGGGGGTTTGGCCGCCATATCGTCCCACCTTAAACATGCCCATAGCAAGCGCAGCATCAGACTCACACCAGCCAATGACCTCACGGTTTGAAGACGATATCTTCAACAGCACACAAGATACAGTAATTAGTCAACATCTAAATACAGTTCCTGCTACTTTATACAATTAGACATTTAACTGTAGAACTTTATTAAGATAGAAAAAGACATTTACAAATGACGGTAAAAATACACTATACGTTTAAAGATTTTAACACTTTTGTCTAACATTCGGATGCAGATTAACTCAATGATTCTTTTTACTTAGAAAAAGGTAGAAATTCCCTGTGATTAAAATATGCCATTGCTAATTAAAGCGCAAAAACTACGGGAACATATGCACATTGCGGACTGGAAAACTGTTATTGAAAACTAAGAGGAAAACAGGTGGAAAGTTACACCTGGGAAACACCATAGAAATTGCAGGCAATTTACGGTTATACACCGTATTAGAGTTGAGAAAAAAAAAAACCAGTGTAAAAGTAAATCTGGTCATTATCTGTGTGCAATATGCAAAGTATTCTCCCAGTATGGAAATAATAAAATGAAATGGACTCGCCATAAAATTTAATTTTTTGCCCAGTTCTAACTGTACACCCATTTCCTCTTATTTTCACTCTGGATCCGTATATCTATTACTAAAGCGCCAAAAATCATAATTAGGTTACATTTGCAGTAGAGAAAGTAATACAGTATATATCATAGTATTAACAGCAGTATTCCTATTGATAGGAAATTGATTCAATGTCAGAAAAGCAAAATCACGCAATTGGAGTTGCATAATAAATACATCAATGCTCAATACATCATTAACGACACTACACTACTAGAGTGGAAATGGATCTTGGAGTCACAATTTTATGTGACTTAAAAGTAGCCAAGAACTGTAACAAAGCAATGAGAAAGGCAAGTCAGATGCTTGGTTGCATAGGGAGAGGAATTAGTAGCAGAAAGAGAGAAGTAGTGATGCCCCTTTATAAATCATTGGTACGCCCTCACCTAGAATACTGTGTTCAGTTCTGGAGGCCATATCTCCAGAAAGACA
>WWET01003214.1:137492-154476 GCA_011038615.1 Limnodynastes dumerilii | reverse complement strand
TAGAGACTGTGCAAAGAAGAGCAACTAAAATGGTACATGGCCTGTGTCACAAAACATACCAAGAAATGCTAGAGGAACTAAACATGTATAGCTTGGAGCAGAGAAGGGAGAGGGGGGATATGATAGCAACTTTCAAATATATCAAGGGTTGTGACCGGCTAGAGGAGGGTGGTGTTTTTCAGAGAAAGAGGTGTAATAGAACACGGGGTCATACATTTTAACTGGAGGGTGGTAGATTCAGAGGAAATGTGCGGAAAAATTACTTCACTGAAAGGGTGATAGATAAATGGAATATTCTCCCATCTGAGGTGGTTAAGGTAACACAGTAGAACCGTTTAAACATGCTTCAGATAAATATTCTAAATCTCAAACTAAGTTGAGGGTAAATTTGGATCTAGGGTCAGTATAGCTGGCAAAAAACTACAGGGCAGACTGGATGGGCCGTGTGGCTCTTATCTGCCGTCACTTTCTATGTCAAGACCCTAATTGTTTCTCTCCAAAAAGTCTGAAGAGATAATAAAACCTCTTAATTTACATATGAAAATATACCTCCAAGTTATTCCAAATGTTGGCCGAGGGGAAGGATATGGCCAAATATCATGCGCCGGTTTGGCGTTGTAGTTGAACGCAGGCACCTCGCGAATGCCGCCTTTTCTGCAGAGCTTTTTGAGGTCGTCATTTGGAAGGACAAATATGCTCTTTTTATTGCTCTTTGTGACAAACTTCCGGTATGACGGAAGAGCCGTTCCAGACCTGGACTTTTTTGTTTTCGTGAATTTTATCAACCGTACTCGGTCCTTGGTGGAATACTCCTTACTCACAGTCATCACGGAGGAGATGATCCCAGAAGGGGTGGACAAGGAGTCCGTCACAGTGGTCGTGACCGAGGTTTTACACTGCTCTGTTATGGACAGAACGCCATCTTTGCTCGGACATGGGGATATGACTTTAGTAACCGTAGTGGTTCTAGTTGTTGTAGTGACTTCGGTGACGACCGTTTTGATTTCGCCGTCGCCGTTCACTGCGTCCATAGACAAACCGTTCTGTTCGATAGAATCATTGCTTAGACTGGACTCCTCCCCGGAAGATAAAGCTTTCTGAATAGCTTCAGACGTCTCCTCCCTGCCACAAATAGAGTTATTGTTCTGAGGTACATCAGGTATTTTATTATCAGTGGCACAAAGCTCGTCCACACGTTTTGGAGAATTTATCAATATTTTTTCCTTTTCCTTGGTGGTCTCTGAATCTTTTGATGGACACGTCAAAAGTGAAGAGGAGATACCATTTTTCTCCTCCATGTTGATATCTCCATTCATAAATGGTTTCATGGTTGCCTCTTTTGGCGTTGCCCCGTTTTCAGTCCTGGAGATGTGGTTTACCTTCGTCTCAATCTCTTGGGAAGATTTATTTTCGCACAGGTCGTGGGGTAAACCGCGACCTTGCTTAAAAAAAACATCTTTCCCGTTGACCTGCGGCGTAACGTTTACCTCTGGCGTTTCAGAGCGAATATGGTTATCGCAATTCTGGTTGTGGCAATCCAAACATTTTGCCGCCATGTTAGTCCTTTCACACTGGCCTTGCTGGTCTCCGTTAGAGACTTTATTTGCAGAGCCCATTTTGACATCACTTAAGCCACCGTCACCTGTTCCTTCAGGAATTCGGTTGTTTTCTATCGTAGTCTTGGTCACCTCTTGAGCTTTGATGTCTTGGTGGCTGTTGACCTCATCTTCCTTTGGATCGGGTAAATTTTTTTCCTGACAGCTCTGGAGTCTTGGAGGGTCTGGACCCAGCTTGGTTGCAGAGTCTTCTGTCCGCGTATCAGAATAACTGTTCTCAGCAAGTTTTTCTGAACTTTTGTGGCTTTCCTCTTTGGTTTCTACAGTCGTGGCCGGCACATCACTGCTCTGAGAAGGAACCTTCTGATCTCTGTCTTGTGTTCCACATTCCGTCACACTACACTGATTTTGTGTACCCTTTGTCTCTCCTGTCAGTGGATCAACATACTGTTCCGAGCTAGAATTTGAGGACTTGTCGCTGACCTGAAGCGGCAAATCCGTGTTTTTTTCTGTGCAAAGAGGTGCAGGTTGGGCAGTGCTACAAGCGTCCTCAAACTCCGCGATTAAATTCCTATGGAGAGATGTGGGGGCTGTGTCTAACGCATCAGTCTTAGATTTGGTTTTGGCATCGCCAGGTAAACTTTTTTGCTGGTCTGGAGACACTACCCCGACCGGTTTTGCAGCACTGTCCAATTTCAGTCTGTCCAGTCTTTGTTTTTCTTCAAGTGTAAACTGTTTGACCCTTCTTTCTAGCAGCCCGTCCAACCGTGAGGTTTTTACATTTTTCTTATACCAAGTCCTCATCTGAAAACCATGGCTGACGTTGATTAAATCCGCGTCTGGAAACGTTTCCTTCCCTTTTGCGCAAGGTTCAACAACCTCCATCGCCTCCTCCTTCACCTCTACAGGCTTTTCCGGCTCTGAAACCACAAAAAAATGGTCAACAAGACTAAAACAATATTTTTATTTTAATATAAAAGTGTGGCGGTACAAATGGTCATCTTCACTGTAATATCAAAACCTGAATACGGACACATCCAAGAACACAATTCTTCAGGGGCAAATCAAAGTGATAATTGTTCTATTCTGCAGGGAAACACTTTAAAGGTCTTAAATAAGTCTATACAAAGGTTTCCGCTTGGCTGTCCAATGGGACGTGGCTAGGTGCATTCTATTTGTGCCACCTTTGGTAATACATATTCACAATGTGTATAAATCCTAAGTGTATGTATCATATATCCTATATGCATGCAACGGATGAAGTGAGCTTTAAGTCACATTACATAACGCATCCACTAAATCATAAGTATTTATAGCATGAGTCTTAGACAAAACAATGGCAAATAAGCAATGGACTCAAAATCCAACAATCAGCCTTAATGGATGAGTTTAGTTTCTGGACATTACTGCAGCGGTTTATCTGTGGGCGTCATGGTCTGTTCTGAAAATACGACCCGATAACATTTTGCTTTTTATATTTAAACATTCCGCCAAATCTCCTTGCGCTCTTGTAATAATCATTGGGTCAACTATATTCAAACATAGGTCCAGCTTTGCCTTCCACATTGCACCACGAGACAGATAGAAAAATGGCTTTGGGGGTCTTAGCAAATAGGTTTTCCAGGTGCCAACAAGATACCACACAGCCGAAGATGCCCTTCATGCACTTCAAAGGACACGAAATATAACAGTGAAAATGCAGGGATTTGGACCACTTTTTGTGATCTGCACACGTGCGCTCCGGAGTGCCACCACCAAAGTAATCCAGGAATTTTTATTTGCCAAGACTGTGCTCTAAAAGTGAGGCAGTTGCAGGAGCAAGGGGGAGGGGTTACCGATGGTATAGCCGCACCCACACTTTCGATGAGTGGACCTAGTGGGGAACTGTGAACATGTAGCACCCAAAGAGTTCACGAAAATCAACATCTTCATTAAATGCTCTTATAGCGGCGACATTGCATTAAAATCATACTTAAGTCTCCAGTTCTCACAGTATCATTTTAACTGAAGAAATGTGCTACAAAACCTCAGGGCAAAATTATCAACACAACTGCAGCGGCGTAACAGGTTACTGCACCACAGATAACGGATCGTACCATTCTCTGCAGAGGGGACCTCCTGGTCTGTCACACGTTCCCTCTCACTGGCCTCAATCTGATTTATAATTTGGTCCCTTCGGTCCTCCTCTTTTACAACTCTCTTTTTCACAGCATTGGTTTCTAAATTTCTGTCCCCCTCTTCCTTCTTGAGGACATCGACCTCCATCGCACTTTCCTCAGGTTTTTCACAATTTTTTCCTAGAGCAAAAAAAATGAAGGAAAAGTAAAATAACAGCACAACGGCAAAAAATTGGTCACACGTTAATAAAAAAAATATTAAAAAAAATCCTGCAGTTACTCACCCAACATTTTCCTATAGTTTACATTTGTGTTTCCAGGGAACCGTGGCATGGACCGGTGGACGTGTGTTTTGCTGATCCAGCTCCACCCTCCATACCCAGTCACTCGGTACTCTTCTCCCTTCTGTTTCCAAACCTTTGATAAGAAACAAAGCCAATCTCAGGTATCTGCAGCAGCAGCAGAAAAATGACCAACACGGAGTGGACCATCACCAAGCGCTACCTGATGTTTCACAGGGAAAGTGTACTTGACCCAAGTGGCCTGTTGCATGGTCTCCTCCTCCTCCTGTTTCCTCTCCTTCTTCTTCACTTTGTCCTTCTCCTCTCTCTCCATGGAGGTCATCCTCCGAAGCCTGAACACAATGATTTCTATCATTCGCATTTCCAGATAAGCAAGTTATGAATAAAAAGAAACACTGCACCTCCTGTAGGTGAGCCCCTATCTGTTTGCTATAAGTGTACTCAGGAGGTCTGCATTAAGACACTCCTGCCATTTGAACGGTGTGCAGCAGCCATATTGGGGAGGGGTCAGACTGCAGCAGCCATATTGGGGAGGGGTCAGGCTCCCAAGTGAAACCAGTAACAGTAACAGGAAAACACACAGGCCGCGCTTCTATTCCAATATATGAAACGTGTGCCAGTGTAAATATAAATGGAGAGGTGCAGCCAAGAACCAAAGCGACCACTGTGTAACTACAAGAGAGGTCCGGCGCTCCATACAAACATTATATAACACTGTGTCAGCACATACATACATGTGGTTTTTTTTGTTACTGTAAGTTTACTTTGGGAGCCTGACCCCTCCCCAATATGGCTGCTGCACACTGTTCAAATGGCAGGGATGTCTTAATACAGACCTTCTGTGTATACATATAGCAGATGGATAGGGACTCACATACAGGAGATGCCTTGACACTGTACAGGTGAGATAACACAATATAGCTGTATTGTGACCTAAACCTCCTTTGTATGTATGTGCTGACACATAGTGTTATATAATGTGTGTTTGGAGCACCGGACCTCTCTTTTGTTCCTTGTAGTTACACAGTGGTCACTTTGGTCCTTGGCTGCACCTCTCCATTTATAATTATACACTGGCACACGTTTCACATATTTGAATTGAAACGCGGTCTTGTGTGCTTTTCTGTTATTATTAATGAACATGTCATTTACTCAAACAGCAAATAAAGAATATACAAAGAAAGAAATAACAGATGTGCAAGCTAGGGAATAACACGATAAACTGATGTCTCTGCTGCTTCCATTCTAATAATACTTCCCTGTCCTGCAATCCCGAGGGAAGGTTTCCTTCTAAACGAAGGTGCTGTCCCCTGGTGATGTCTGTATTGTGCACAGGATAATCGCCAGGGGATGCAGCACTGAGCATTGCCAGGCACAGCTAAAGTACTCGTTAGGAAATGGTTTGCTGAATTCTCCAGACACGCTGCCCCCATAGAAAGGGAAGGGAACAGCTCTGTCGGGAACATCAATGACTTGTCAGTCACTGGGGCTGTAGTAAATGCTAAATATAGACAAATAATGACAATACACAAAAGAAAACCACTTTGCTTTTCTAAATGACATCTTTAGCAAACTTTTAAACAATCACAATTTTTTGCACAATCTGGAAGATTAATATAATGTTTTCCACCTTTCCCATTATTTACCTTGTGTGTCCTAAGGACTCCTTCCAAATCGGTAACATGACAACGGGTTTAATAGCGCATTCCAGTATTGCTAACGCCAACGCAAATTCACGCGGCTTGCTGCACATCTGAACAGCCTTGATCCAGTTTGACCTGCAGAAGAGAGAGAGAGAGAGAGAGAGAGAGAGAGAGGGGTCAGACGCCCGATGCACCTGTTATGGAGTGTATGGAGCGGCGCTCACAGGGCAACGTGTACCGTACCTGTGCGAGGCCCAGTTGGGATGGAGGAAAGATGCGGGGACGTTGTTCTCGAGCTGAACGATGGTGAGCCTCAGGGTCGATATGGTCAATACCCTAGAGCCGTGCACAGACCCGTTCCACTTGAACTCGCCCATGGGCGACATGCAGAATTTGTGGGAGAGATGGCGACGCTTGTCGTGGTCCTCTCGGTGCTGATGCTTGTTTAGTGCAAAGGAGTTGGTGGAGTACTGGTTATGGTACACTCTGTATTTCCCCTCCTGCCCCAGCTTGAAATAATTGCTCAGGACGCCCCTCATGACCACATCCTTTCTGGTGCTGAGCCGGGAAATCTCGCCTTGAGAATTAACCACCAGGACCTGTAAGTGAAAATAAAACAGCACATTAATAACGTCCAGGTATTTCCTTACCCACAGTCCCAAACAGCAGAGGGGCCCTGGATTCAGGAGCGGCACATCTGCAGGTAAGGCCGACACAAAGCCAGGAAAGGTGACAGCTAAGAATCTTAGACTACTTAAGAGGTTTGCGCTTCATCTATATGACTCTCAGGCCCATAGGGACACCATGAAAAGACAACATTTTCACTGTCCATTTCCATTGCACGTTATCCTCAAACCTCCATATTCAAGGAGTCCATCACCAGCTATGGCAGATTGCCAAGAGATTTTGGGATGGTCTACAGACACCAGACGGGGAATACTGAATAGCACAGAAAGGTTCTAAGGTCAGCTGAAGCTAGAAGAGAACCAGAGGGTGGGTTAGGTGTCCCGCCGAGTACAGCTGGTGCAGAGGTGGCCGACGCGTAACACAAACCTCTCTGCCTTCCTTATAAATCTTATTTGCTTCATGGACTGCCACAGAGAACTGGTGATTCTTCAACAGACTTAACTTGCTGTCGGGGTTCCGTAACCGCGTCACCATCCTCACAGATGCCTTCCCGGGACACGGAGACTCAGCGGTGTCCCCAGCTCCCTTCTCTGCCTTCATGTCTGCAGAGGCTGAAGAAAGGCATATAATAAAAAAAGATGTTATTACTAACAAAGGGACAGTTATGATCATAGCAATGCCTATTTCCAAGAGTGTCCAGGACACACTCACCTGTATCATCTTGCTTGGAGGCAGGTTGCTGGGATTGTCTATTAAAGCTCTCCCCCTGTTGGTCAGACGCAGTACTGCTAACACAGCTGTCATCACTACTAGCCTGGGAGGCAGATGGATTACTGGTGCTGGAATTGGTCACAGTTGTTTCTGTTCATGTATAAAACAAAAGTGTATATGAGTGGGACAAAACATGAATCGTTCCACCTCTTCCGTCCCCATCCCCCCCTCTAATCAAAGGCAGAGAGAGCTGTAGCTGGTTACGGGCAATGAAGATGAAACAACAACCGCTGTAAAAAAAATATGGTCCTGGATTTGTTGGACCTGGTGGACTGTAGTTGCACAGGACATAGACAGAGCATGTGAAAGTCATGAGGCCCACAGCCAGGCAATGTCCTGCAAAGCCAGAAGACTGAGAACCACATTTAAACGGTATAATGTATACAGAAATGCAAATAGGAGATTATTATTAGCTTTATAATGCTTCAGGCTCATGACTGAGGCTGGGGACCCAGATGAGCCCTGATTTTATTACACAAGACACAGGTACAGTACCTGGTGCAGAAGACACGGATGTTGCAGCCTCTGCACTCCTCTCCCCCTCCCCCTCTTTACTGCTCTCCAATGACGGGGTCTTTTCTGGTTCCTTAGGCTGGAGTTCAGCAGACGATTGCTCTTCTGTGCTGCTTTTATCGCCCCCTGTGGGTTCTACAGTGAAATACAAAACATGGGTCTGTGAGGCGAATTCAGATGTGATTTCTTTTTTTATGGAAAGAGCAATGTTTATAGCTACCCATCAATAAACAAATGCGGTCTCTCACCTTCCGTCCGGCCCTTCTCCGTTCCCTCCTGAGCCTCGTTAGCCTCTGTTTTGGAGCTGGAATTCGGATCCTTGTTAGTCTCCCCCTCAGGCGCGCTGGCATCTTCTGCTGATTTATTTCCCTCTGCGGACACCTTGTGTATTTCAGACTCCTCTTGTTTGGCTTTAAGCCTCTCCATTATTTCTTCTAAATACAGAAAGAGCTACGTTATATGTAAAAAAGACCCGCATTCATGCAAAGCAGTGTTTCTCAGGCTGTGGTAAGTGCACCACGGAGGGCTGATGACCGCTGGTTTGGAGGTGTGCAGGGGGGCTGCTGAGGATTCTAAGGTGGTAGAAGCATTCTGCAGTACCTGCTTTACATCCAGGTGCGTGGATATAGTGTACCTGAAGGATAGCACCACAAATATGTCATAGAAAAGGAAGGGGCTATGGACATGGAGAAATACTGTTAGCTGACCAAGGGGGCCAGGAAGAAGTGCTAGTGTCAGGGTCACAGTGAGGCTGGAGGGAGGGGTAGGGGGCAGTAAGGATGTGAAGTGCTAGTGTCAGGGTTACAGTGAGGCTGGAGGGAGGGGTAAGGGGCAGTAAGGATGTGAAGTGCTAGTGTCAGGGTCACAGTGAGGCTGGAGGGAGGGGTAATGGGCAGGAAGGATGTGAAGTGCTAGTGTCAGGGTCATGGTGAGGCTGGAGGGAGGGGTAAGGGGCAGTAAGGATGTGAAGTGCTAGTGTCAGGGTCACCGTGAGGATGGAGGGAGATGTTAATGGGCAGTAAGGATCACAGTGAGGATGGAGGGAGGGGTAAGGGGCAGTAAGGATGTGAAGTGCTAGTGTCAGGGTCACAGTGAGGCTGGAGGGAGGGGTAAGGGGCAGGAAGGATGTGAAGTGCTAGTGTCAGAAATAGGGTACAGGGAGGTAACGAGGTGAAGAGATGAATTGGAGAGAGTAATAGGGACAGAATAGGATTTTTCGCACTCGTCCTGATTGCATAGCAGGTAACCGGAACCCCTAAATCTATTCCATTCTAATACAATGGGATGCATAAAGCTGTGTATAAAACACACTCCTGTATCTATTACTGAAGCTATAACAGTGACTATAATATAAAATGACTGCATAGAACCACCATAGCATAACATTTGTCTATTACACATGGAAAACACTGACTGTCCTGTCAGCAGCGTGAGGTCCTCATAACAAGCCCCTACCGTTGGCTACTGATAGGTAGGATCTGTTGTTCCCCTTCGCCTTATTGGTCAGCTCCTCGGTTATGTCCATGTGTTGGTGGATTTCTTCTCGCAGTTCCTCTAGCGTTTTGCAGAGGTCGGCCTCATAGCAGGCCTTGTCCAGACACTCCAGTAACTCCTCTAGCTGTGGCTTAGAGCTGTAGTACCAGATCTTCTTATCCTTCTCATTTTCACAGTCTTCTTCTCTGAAAAAGAAATATGTATAGGAGAGGATAAAGCAACGATCCCATAGGAAGCTCGTCATCCCAGATCTCCAGTATACCCTCCCCCCAAACAGGTCGCCTGACATCCGGCACGAGTGTGGGTCCCCTTTGAACACGGCCCTACTTCGATAGGGCATAGCAATCGATCCCTGGGGCACCAAAAACGGTGCTCTGAAAGGTAAGAAACCCCACTAGCTAACCCTAAGCCCCCCCCCCCTTCCGCAGCCTAACCCTAAGCCTCCCCACTGCAGCCTAACCCCCAAGTCCCCCGAGAAGCAACTTTCGGCTGTCCCTATTTCACAATGAGACGATTCGCAGCAGTGACGGCACAGATTTCTGCTGAACACTTTATGTCGAGGAGAGGCTTAAATAGAGTTGACTTATTGAGCTTACAGAATGAGGAGAGAGGAGGAGAGAAAGGAGAGAATGGTTAAACACCAATCTAGTGGCGTTATACTGATTGTAGGTTGGCTAAGATGTCCAGCACAGTAATAAAGCTGATTATCTGTGTACCTGTTCCTCCAAGACAAGGTATTTCCTAAGGACGGACAATAATCTCAGGGGGGTTTCTAGTAGCAAAATGATTTTAGTAGTAGATAGTGAATAATCTGAAATTCAGAGCAGCAGTGTCTGGAAATAGTATGTGAGCTTTTATAAGAGAAATCTAGATAGAGGGGATTCTGCCCAGTTATAAGGTTAATATGGGTGTCCATGGCACGGATTCATAGTTTGGGAGTAAGGGCAAAACATGTGCAATCGTACAGCTCGGCTAAACCATTTTCCAAGGTAAGGGGGGCTAATTCATTTTAAATCTTTTGCGTGCAGGAATACTTTACTTTTGCACAAAGATCTCACATACCGCAAAGCTTTAGATTTAAACTGTAAATTAAGAGTTAAGAAACTTCACCTCAACTCTAATTCTGTTTTCACAGTTTAAATTTGCCTCTTTTCCCCTTGCAGTTCAACATGGTGTTGGTCAGGTCTACATTGCATACGAGAGCAATATCCAGCGTTGAGAGTGGGAACGTGGGGGATATTGTGGGTAAGGGGATTAGAGGGGCTGGAATCCGTCAGCTGCCTGTTTGGATATAAGGTAAGAGGGTGTTTTGCTTCCCTGTGTAAATGAAGAAAGGAATGTGTATATCCATGTGGCGCTAGATACAGACCCTTCTAACAGCAAAGCATATATCAATTTCAGAATCCATTATGTATAATAAAAGCATATGAAGTCTATACTTGCACCTAAAATAAAAGGTGTAGGTGCAGCTTCAGCCCCCATGTGTCCAAGGAAGGCTAGGTAATACTCTGATGGTTCATCTCAATCGGTTTAATGATCATCTTTAATGAAACAATAAACTTGCCTGCATGGGAAGACCGTGGTGTTGTGGCCATGATAATATTCAGTAAATACGTTCTAGGATTACTATGACAAAGAAACACCTCCTGGTTCTCCCTTTTTACCCACATAGACTGCATTACGGTAACTATAAAGTCCAGGGGCCCAGTGATTAGCTCAGTCCTGGGATCAGAGCTAAGGTTCAATATAAATAGACAGTGGAGTGTCTGTAATGCTGTAGGTAAGGGCAGTCGCTGCTGTCCCTACAAGCAAAAAATGACTCGCTCCGCACCTAATTAAACACAAAGTGATTGTGTGAAAGTGCACATTTGCTGTTGATTATCGCTCAGCGGCAGTATAAATTCCCAGTAGATCTGTGACGCAGCCTGATCTGAATCCAGATTAGTCGCTGGTGGTCCAGTTAAAGTGTCAGCCTCTACACTGATTGTTCTCTTTAAAGTCTTCAAAGCTGTACGACCTTCGTCTCTCAACAGATCCCCTTACTCCGCTATTTACTAATACTAATTGCTGTCACTTTCATTATAGCAGCAGGTCATTCATGTAATAAAAGCACTGACATGTTGGTTTAAACATGATTAAACATTTGTCTGGTCATTACATGAGATTTTGCTGGCTTCTAAATTTTACAGTGCTGGCGAGCGGATCGGCCATTGCACGGATTCCTGACCAGCAAGTTTACCTTACGGCAGTTTAAGTCACACTTTTTACCAACGAGACAGGAGAGTGAAAGGGGGATTCACTCGCCTCTCTTGTGCGTGGATCCTGTCCCTAGATCTTAGGACACTGTGCTCTTCAAAGCATCTCCAAGTGCTCCACAAAGAGATTGGATCCTATGTAGGTGTTTGGTGAAAATACGTGTAGTGCTGCATATTTCTCTCCTGAATAGTGCTCCGTGACTCAAAAACTTCGGTAAAAGCAATAATTATGATAATGTAAAGTAACTGACCGGATCCCAAAATCAGATCAGAGAGTTTGATATTCCCGTTCTAGATCTCTTACCCACCCAGTCTTGTTTATACGAATTGTAAAGCGCTGCATAATCTGCTGCCGCTATATAAAAGCCTGTTAATAAATAAATGTCCACTTAAAGAGGCAACAAATCCACAGTCAGGTTCTGTCATCCGACTGATATTCCGCAATATACAGGCTGTATCCTTTTAGGCATGTTAAGTTATAATTTAATAGTACCCGTGAGCTGCACAGGTAACGCACTGTCTGAATAAGTCGCGGTAACTACTTAAAACAGCCGATGAGTGAACGATGCTGGTATTTTAGCGCTAGAACGTTTACTTTAGAAATGGATATTGCCAGAAAACTACCTCCCGTTTGAGTAGCGTTTAAGGTATTGGCAGCTAGTAGAAAGTGGAAAAATGGATTGCTGGAAACAAAACATGCGCCTAGTGGAGGTCAGAACCGGTCCAATGACCCCTCCAAAGGCCAGATTTACTAAGCTGCAGGAGAGGAAGAGATGTTGTCCATAGCAACCAATCCGATTTTAGCTCTCACTCTCCTATTACATACTAGAAAATGTCAGCTAGAATCTGATTGGTTGCTATAGGCAGCTTAATAAATCTATTACCAAGTGTGCTCCATTGTATATAGCACAACAGTGCTATATACAGGTCATAGTGATGACTAATCAGGGTATAGGCATTCTGTGAGAGGCTTTTATTCCATAGGCATGTGTTCGGATTGCTAGACTGAGGAATGTTCCAGACATTGCGGAGATGGATCCTTAAGGCCCCTTAATATTGTATAAAATTCCATGAAAGTCCTCCGGGCTGTAAAACACTGAAGACTTTTTATATCGCTTTCTAGGGAAATATGCGGAGCTCAGAAAATGTTTATGGCGAGTTTAATCTATACAGTACAGCAGGGATTTACCAAGCCCAGTCCAGGTCACAGTCACAGGAACCCTCCAGCTTGCCCACACACTCATTCTGATAGGGCACATAAGGCCACGATGCAAGAAAGGAGCCACGGACTAACAGCCTACTATTTACGTACACCGGTCTTTGTGTATTAATCCTGCTTAAATCCCAAGTAAGAACTAACTATTCTTAAAAACAGGAGCAAGAACGGCTGGATGTAAGGGACATCAAGAAAGGAGATAAGGCTTAATGGAAGCCTGGCATTATCTACACACTATAGCCATTACAGGAGAAGGGGGTGAGCAGTGAGAGAAAATCAGGGCTAAAATCAAACATCGGCCCGCATTCAGAGCACCGGGTGTATTGCATATACGTCCGGTGTTTACCGAAATTGGATACTGCGCATTCGCAGTAAATGTTTAACGTAATCTACATATCTTTTTGCAATGTAGATTGCGTAGATGCGGTCTTTCGTACTTTTCAGACTTATCCAATTTCGGTAAACACTGGACGTATATGCAATACATCCGGTGCTCTGAATACAGGCCATTATGTGTATTGAGAAAGACGTAATTTACCCCGCAATGATCTTCACTGTGCTGTAAATAACTCTTTCCTGAGAGTACCAAGCACTCATGAAACGTTCTGTGAGTCCGAGTCAAAACTAACGGTTCACGTGAGTGCTACAAAACGTTTATACTGTTATATTATTAAAGTGTTATTCTTTTCATACCCCTTTCACATCGCCACGAAATACCCAGGATTTTCGCCAAAAACCCGGATCTCGGCAAAATCCCGGGTATTTCGTGGAGATGTGAAAGGTGCACTTCCGATGGACCCGTGTCAGAAGACCCAGGAATTCAACCCGGGTGAAAAGAAGGGTTATTCCCGGGTCCGACACAGGTAGGGGTACAGTGTGAAAGGTGCTACCCAGGTTTTTCAACCCGGGTAGCACCTAATGTACCTCGATTGGTGGAATTTTTTTACTAGGGCCAGGGCAACAGTAAACACATTACGCACCGCGATGACAACAGGGCAGACCCAGGTCTCTGAATTTCTCGTGTCTGCTCTGCAGTGTGAAACGGGGTCTGTGAACCCGGGATATTGCCGGGGCGGCGATCTGAAAGGGGTATAAGACTGTTCCATAATGCTGTGAAAGGTGCTACCCGGGTTTTTCAACCCGGGTAGCACCTAATGTACCTCGATTGGTGGAATTTTTTTACTAGGGTCAGGGCAACGGTAAACACATTACGCACCGCAATGACAACAGGGCAGACCCGGGTCTCTGAATTTCCCGTGTCTGCTCTGCAGTGTGAAACGGGGTCTGTGACCCTGGGATATTGCCGGGGCGGCGATCTGAAAGGGGTATAAGACTGTTCCATAATGCCCATTTTAGGCACATTTCAAATATGACGTCAAAACTGTTTGATCAGCCTACTGGAACCCTCAGATACAATCGCTGCTTTTGGACATCAAGAAGAAACTCCAAACAAGAGAACAGACAGCGGACCGCATTAAAAACAACACAAGCATTGAGAGCAGTGTGCAGCAATGACCATCAGACTACTTACATTATACTATGAGGTGTTTTATGTTTGCTCTTAGGTTTAAGCACAGAGCAAGACTAAAGCAGGGTACACACTGATAACCTTTCCAATCACACAATCAAAATAGAGATCTTACCAGTGTGTACGGTCTAAAAATCTTTCAATTTGATCTTTTGGAGCTGCCAGATCAACCATTGAAAGATATCTTTTGATTGTTGAAAGTGGAGCACTGGGTCTATTAGGAGATCTTTGAACTGTACACACTGGGAAGATATCTGGTGAAACGGTCTACGGATTGGAAAGATTATCTGCCCTGCTTTACACATAATAAATACCAATTCAATTCCTGCCTGAAGGGCTGAGGGAGCAGTGAACTTACATGACGATGCGTCTGTTCAGAAACCAGTATTTCCGCCGATGCCGGTCATATCCGATTGGCTCGTGCCTTATGTAAGGTTTGTTTTTCTGGATTTCGGAAATGCAGTCGTTGACGCCGGACACTTTGTGAGCCACGCACACCTCGCACTGCCATTCGTCTTCGGGAACCTCCTCCAGGGGCGGTTTGACGCACTCCAGGTGGTAGACGGCAGAACAGGTCTCGCAGCAGAGCAAGTCCCCCAGTTTGTGGCAGACGCGACAGTGGTCATCATACTGGATAACGCCTTCTGACATCAGCTCCTCGCGAGCCATGTTTGTGGTTAAAAACTGATCGACGAGAAAGAGCAGAACCTGCACCTTACTCTCTATGGGCCCGTAGGGGTAGTCGTCCACCTCCTGGAAGGGAAGCACATGCTGGTATTCCTTATCGCTCTCACAATACACTCGCAAGACCTCCGGCCACGTCATGCCATCTATGAAGTACAGGGTGGAGTTAACGCTGTCTTTTAGGTCGGCGGGTCCAAAGGTAGTATTTGAGGTGTCCTCTTCCCGGAGGACAGCTTTGAGAAGAGCCACGTGTGTTTCGGCCATTAGCGTGCACTGTTCCTGGCTGACGAGAGCAGCGCAGAAGTCCTCAAAGCGGAAAGGAGAGAGCCGCAGGACCGTGCCAAAGGTCCTCAGCACCTCATAGATCGCGATCACGTTCATTAAGTGCTCATTGGGCAGCAACAAGTCCTCCGAGGACTTGGGGAACTCCAGAGGGGGCACATCTTTCTCCTCGTATATTGGGGAACGTGGTCGGTGAATTCTGGGTTTTCGCCTTCCTATTAAAACAAAGGAAGAAAAAAAAGTTCAAACAACATAGCAAAAAGATATAAAAGATACTGGACATGTACAGATCAAGGTCTATGGAAAAATAACGGACCAGATCCTAAGCAACGTACGCGAGCGATTTTACGATAGCCCCTGACGTAAAATCACCCAATAGTATTTACTGCGCATCAGCACGGCAGATGTTGCGCCACGTAACTCTGAACGTACAAACCAGCCATGTATCAACAGTGTAACTACGAACGAGGGGGCGTGACATCCATACGATACCCGGAATTACGCTTCGGAGGTGGGGTGAGGCATTTAAATCATACAGTATGGACGAGCTTAGGCGCTTATGTACGTGTAGCCTTTACCTACGTCTGTAGTTACGCTTTGAAGAGTTAAGGCAGAGTTTGGGAAACATAAAACAGCCAAAGTACGTACAAGCAAGGGGACTGCCGAGAGCCGTGCGTAAAAAATACGCTACGCAATGAAACGTAACAAGCTCTTAGTTCTGGATCTACCCCAATATGTGCAAAGTAAATAAAGTCATATAAACGTAACATATGAAGTCGCTGGAGCAAGTAAAACTTATCAGCTCGCATTCCTTTGAAGTAGTACAGAGCCATTGGCTTGCAGTCTCCGAATGAACAGTGTTCACAATTCACTGGACTACCACCCAGAAAATTATAATTCTAATCTATTCTCTATGTCTCTATGACAGACGTTTAAAAGCAAATAAAAGTTTAAGCTTCATATTTTACAGTTGTTTTGTGTAAAAGAAAGAGTGGAATTGGAGTCTATGTGACTGAACTGAAAGCTCGATGCTGCCAGGATAGTGCCTGTTTCCCTATCCAGCAGAGAATGGAGAGTAACCTGTTAAATAAAATCTATTTGGCAACAGAGAACTATGGTTCAGGATGTGGCCTAATAACCGATCACTCTGGTGTAGCTATGAGACTGCTGTGTTTCCTGACTGAGGCCCTTCAGAATTCATTCACACAATACACTTGGGTAAAAAGCATGAAAAAAAACATGTGCATTTTAGGGACACGTCACGTTCATTTTTAGTGTTACTTTCATGTAAAGAGAGGAAAAAAAAAACAATGGAAAAATTTTGTTATACAGATTATTATTATACCGATAGAATGCAAAAAAAAAAAAAAAAAAAAAAAAAAAAGTTTAACACCAAGTCAACAAATGTCCTCCTTCAACAAGTAGACATGTTGAAAATGAGGGGATCACAGCATACAGCCAATACAAGCATATAATGGAAGTGCAGCGTCATACAGAAGGAATGTAGAGCATAAAACAATATTAGAAAAGCCAAAGGAAGCATAATACTGAGCATAAAACAATAGCAGGGTGCAGAAGAGGTATCAAAAGGTCCAATTGTTCCATTGGTAACAAGCAGCGTGCAGCATTGGAGAGAGACGTGTAATGTGGTAACCAGTAAAGAGCTTTACTGGCTAATATTAATATAGGGGGTAGAAGAGTATAAATTAATTCGGAAGCAGAAAGGTTGGGAGGTTATTGGATTACACAAGGTGCGGGTGCTGGTAAAGAATTAGAATGAGAGAGAAAAACTAGTAGGATAGAATGAATTGGGGAAAGGTGGAGGAGGATGCAGTTGTTGAAGAGGAAGATGAGAGAGCAGCAGCTGACATGAGGAATAGGGAGGGTTATTCACAGTGAGAGAGAGAAGAAGAGAACTACAAGTGTTGTGAAACTACAACTCCCAGAACGCACCAACAACACAGGCATAAGTAATACCTTCACAACACCTGGAATG
>WWET01003214.1:109221-126721 GCA_011038615.1 Limnodynastes dumerilii | reverse complement strand
TGTAACTGATATCTCTGTATTTTACTTTAAAGATAGAATGACTGGTTAATGACAGTGCTAGGGCACCTCTTGTGAGATTACCTCATACCTTTTAAGCACTGTATTTAGACTAATTTATAAATTGATTTGAGCAACCTCCATTTTCTTATACATATATACTTGTTGGACCTTATTATGTACTTTGCCATTGTGCCTCTTTTCTTAAACAGATAAAAAAAAATTAAAACCTCAAAAATCTGCAGGTTAATTTATTTTTTACGCTTTTCCTCTATTAAATATACAGCTCATTCGAAGTGATGTGTTTCCTCAAGTTGGATCCTCCCCCACAAACCCCCTTACCTCGACCCTATAGTATCTAGGATAACAGTTCAACTACCCGTTAGTTGTCAAAAGAATAGTGAGGTTGTTACATCAGTTTATGTTGTTAATCAGGCCCTTTTAAGATTTATTCTTTTTTTTTTCTCTGTAATATCTAGGATGTTATGTCCTTGCTGATTATCTCTGTTGATATATCCTGTGGCTGTTTACCTTGGTTATTAATGACTTGTTTGTAACCTCCTCAACTGTTTGTTAATGTATTCTACTATTTGTCAAAAAAAAAAAAAATATACAGCTCATATAAACTTATTTTTTAGAATCCAGCTACAAAATGAGAATTTTTTTTTCTTGTAGTCTTATGTACTTTATAAGCATCATACAGACAGACTGTTTTTGCTTTCCACACATGTAAATTCACATGCAAATTCATCTTAATCTTTCAGAATGCATTGTGATACAAGAGAGTATGAAATATCTGACAGAAGGGCCTGGTTTGAGTTTTCAGATGTGTGTTCCCTTTGTTACAATATAATAATCTCATGATGCCTTCTTAATGGGTTCTGATCCTGACCTTCACACTTCATGGGAAATCCATGGACTTGAGCCTGATACACGAATGTAGCTCAAGATGTTAAATGACTTCACTGAAAGGGTGATAGATAAGTGGAATAGCCTCCCATCTGAGGGGGTAGAGGTAACACAGTGGAACAGTGTAAACATACTTGGGATAAATATCAGGATATCCTAAATCTCAAACTAAATTGAGGGTAAATAGGGTCTAGGGTCAGTATAGTTTTAAATAAACAACTGGGCAGACTGGATGGGCCATGTGGCTCTTATCTGCCGTCACTTTCTATGATTTTAGATGTCTGATCATGTAACTGTGAGCACTTACAAGGCAAACATACAGACATTTGGATAGTCCAAGTCAGTGCAAGTGAAATCATCCCAACCAGTTACACTGAGATCCAATAACTTGAATATCAGAAGTCTTCATCTGGCTCATTACGTTGATTACTAAATCTTTTATGTGCTATGGTTGGGTTTTTTTTTTTCTCACATAATTATAGAGTCTATTTACTAAAATGATCGCGTCAAATAGCAGTGAGCTGACCCAGGCTTGCTGCTAGAATAATATACGTATTTATTCGTACATGCGATCACTGTTACGTAATGTGATCCAATGCTGACGGCCTCTTTCGAAAGTCTTCTCCACTGGCCGAAGCCACACTCACTGACCCGGAGTTTTTGTGGTTTTTGAGGTTATGAAAGAGGGAAGTCCTTGAAAGAATGCAAACAGCCAAATGTGCATTCACAAACACCCTTCTTTATAGAAATCCCTGCGATAATGGATTAATGCTGGGAACACGCCGACAGGTCTAAGCATATGGTCTAAGCATACACACTGCAATCTATTTTGTGGATCGCTTTCCAAACTGTTCATTTAAATCTTTGCTGCAAGGATCTGCTCGCCCACAAGGTGGTGCTATGCAGAAACATGAATGGGAATTGTTGCAGTGAAGACTGTCTGTACACACCACAGGTTCTCCAGACATGAGACATCGCTGATCAGAAAAATTAGGAGCTCCCAAATATCAAATCCCATGATACAATGCAGTTTCTGGTGATTCTGCAGCATTGTGGGGCAGTACACACTGACTCCCAAATATCAAATCCCATGATGCAATGCAGTTTCTGGTGATTCTGCAGCATTGAGGGACACTGGTGAGTTTGGTGTAGAATTAGTTACATGGTGCAGGGAAAACCCAAAAAGCTCTGAAGTGACAGGCAAGGGCTGTGATGTGGCCGGCACCCAATTAGCCCAAGGGACTAAGACCCTGGATGTATAAATAGTCCGTCCTATACATAGGGGCGCTACGGGTGTAGAGGAGGCAGAGCCCCCTTCCCCCAACAGCTCAATGGACAGGAAGGATGATCCCTACCACCAATGACAAGGGACAGACCTCTGCAATGGTCCTGATCCCCACTGCATCATAAACTCTGTACAGGCAATCAGAGGCCACGCCTCTTGCTCACAGGGAGTTTATTCCCAGGCCCCAATGTTAGTATTTTCACGCCGTCCCCACATAAAAAGGAGGCGGTGCAGAAATGTGGATTCTACATAATGGAAAAGCCAGCTGTTACTGTACAATTTACATCCCAACATATCAGTGGATGCCCTACTCGGAGGGATCCAGATCCAGAACTCTATTATGGCACATGCAGTAACCAAAAGGGTCCAGCCCCAGCCTTAGCGTAATTTAGGACGTTAGACATGTGAAATAGTTACAAGCTGGGTGCATAAATCAGCATGGATTACTTTATGGAGCAGGATCGGGCTGTGCGTTTAATCTCATTTACAATCTCCGGTACGAAAGTCATTTCCGAAAAAGGGACATCTGAGCTCCTTTTCGGATAGTTTCCAATTTACACTTTTTTTTTTCATGAATACCGATATCCCTCCACCAGACCTCCACCACTGCTATCGCTGGACCTGGAACAGATAAGTAAATGATCTGTGCGGGGTTAGGGTCAGGTTACAGGGGAGAGAGGGTTAGGGTCCGGCTGCAGGGGAGGGAGGATTAGTGTCAGGCTGCAAGGAAGGGAGTGTTAGGGTCAGGCTGCAAGGGAGGGAGGATTAGTGTCAGGCTGCAGGGGAGGGAGAGTTAGGTTAGTGAGAGGGGAGGGAGAGTTAGGTTAGTGAGAGGGGAGGGTTAGGTTAGTGAGAGGGGAGGGTTAGGTTAGTGAGAGGGGAGGGTTAGAATTAGGGAAGGGACACAACTTTTACTTACCATTTCGGCAAATGGAGCTTTCGGTGCTCCGTCGATCGATTGCAATGCCTGCTCGAGGCATATGCAATCGAAATCGTTCGCAACTGGCTGGGAGGAATCTGGTTTTCCGCAAATCAGACAGACTTTCGTTGCGGGGACCCACACCCTTAATCTGTACATAAAGATTTGTGTAAGCACATTTAAAAGTACATGACCTGATGTATTCTGCCGTAACACTGGACTGGTTTCAGAGTCTGAAAACGAGCAACGCAGGAGGACATTTACCCCTGGGCAAAACCAGGCCGACTTTCAGGAGGAGTCAGATACATTTATTTCTTTGAATGCAGGGAGAATACTTTGCTTTTGCTTATTGCACAGCTACTGACCAGCGTTACTATTACAGTTATTTAGACTTGAGCTAAGAAACTATTATACTGTTTGCAACAGATGAAATTTACCTCCAATGCAAAGATGATTTTGAACTGTTGTAACTTTCCACCTGATTTCCTCTTACTCTATATACGATGCATTATCACTATTATCACTAGGACATGAAAGCAACAACATCTCTTACTTCAAGAATCCACCTGCAGTATCCAGTGACCAACAGATTACAGCTTACACCCTAATGTCATTGCCCTAAAATATCCATTGTGAGCGATGTAGAGCTGCGCATGTCAAGAGACGTGTGCGTAAACGCATGGTATGAGTTGTACTTATTTGGACAATACGTCATCTTACGGTCAAAGCCCGGTTGGAGGGCGTTAAGGCCTGGGCAGAGGACGTGCAATGCGGAGTAGCAGAATACTCTAGTGCGACACTTCTAGTTGTATAGATAAAATATAAGTTGTACAGAAAAAATGTAAGGCACGTGTAGCTCATCACTGCACACTAATCGTGTTTGTGCTGCCAACATAGGACCTGATTCAGACTTAAGAAGGAGCTTGAAAATGAGAGGAAAGTTACTCCTGGGATAAACCATGTTGATTGCAGGGGGAGTCAAGGTAATTGTATTCTTTGCATGCAGGAATATATCTTTGAGTTGCTTACTGCACACAGATACTGACCAGCGTTACTATCACACTGTTATTTAGACTTGGGATAGGAAACATCACCTCTTAACTCTAATACTGTTTGCAACAGATGAAATATTCTCCCTCTGCAATCACCATGGTTTAGCCCAGGAGTAACTTTCCTCTCTTATTTTCAATCTGTGAATCAGGTCCATAAACTTTAACAAACAAAAACACACATTGGGCCCTCTGCCTACGGATATCATTCATGCTTAACGGTTAGGATGAAACCAGCAACCTACACCTAAAGAGGCGCTGCATCAGCCAATAACCAGAGCAGTTGAGCAGCTCCAGGTCCCTGCAAAGGAGCCTGATAGAACCAGCATAAATCTTGTAACGCAGTAGGAGGAGCCAGTGAAACCCCTGTATCCCAAGATGTAGCACCTGCATTGGCCGAGTAAGCTCCAACAAGGTAAGAAAGGAGAGATTTTTATGAAATAATAAGATTTATCATTATTGTACATTTATCCATTCTGACAGAAACACGAAAAAAAAAAACACCCCAAAAAGCCTGGGGAACAAGCTGAGCGTCCGCCGTATATATGTCAAGAAACAGATTTGTGGAAAAAGTACAAAACGTAGCAGTGTCCGTTAAATTAGTACAGTTCCAAAACTTCAATGGAGTATCTGCCGGTGCTTTTAGATGGCTTCCGTAATCTCTGTAACTCGGAAAAGCTTCCTTCAATCTTGTTGAGCTCCAAGTAAAACTTCATCTGAGGAAAATAAAAAAAACGTATAATCAGTGAACAGAAGCTCATGAAATAAGTACATGCTAAGAGGCCACACTAGCCGTGTCCAAAGCTCCACTATAAAAGATGACACAGCAATGAGGGACATCCACTCCAGAATCCAGTGCGACTGCAACCAAGTGCTAGAACCTCACTGGCTGCCCATTCCATGCAAGTCACCAAGGTCATGTGATCATTCTACCTGTACCCACCTGTAGCTTAACGAATTTCTGGAGGGCGCGGAGCACAGGTTTGGCTTTGGGCAGCATGACTAAAACGGTGAAGTTGGCATCCAGCAGGAGATTCATCCAATCAAATATCTAATACAAAAAAAACACAATAAATGATGTTGTTGTGAACAAATTGTTAAATAAACTGAAATATAAGCCACCCCCCTTAGATATTTATCTAACTTTATTCGCACCATCATACAGACAGGCATAGATTATGGGGCTGATTCAGACTTTGGGATTAAGGGCAAAACAGGAGTAAGTGTAACGCTCGGCTAAACCATTTTGCAAAGTAAAGGGCGATAATTCATTTGAAATATTTTGTATGCAGGGAAAATAATTTAGTTTTGCACATAGAACTCACATACTCCATAGCTTTATGTTTATTCTATAAACTAGAGTTGAGTTAAGAAACTTCACCTCTCAATTCTAATTCTGCTTTCAGTTTATAGTTGCCTCCCCTTGCAGTTCAGCATGGTAGGGCTCAGGTCTACACCTGCACCTAAATAAAGGCGTTAGTGCAGCTCTGAATCAGCTCCTATGGATCCAAAGTCTAGGTAGAATCCAGTCCATAGCTTGTTGTCCAACCTCTAAATGAATTAATCTGATAAACCTGTACTAACAAGGGGTCTGGGCCACCCTGTTGGATTGATCTCCAGGCGTTTGGAAGTTTAATACCCCCTGGAGATACGTTGCGTAAATTCTGGTTTGTGCTTCGCCAGAAAATCACCCAACTACCGCAGGCAGCTGACGGAAGTCACGTGACAGTCGCAGCTCTGAATCAGGCCCAAGGATTCACACTTTGTGTAAGAAACAGTACTATTACAGCCATTGGACCAGATTTTCAGACAGGGAGTATTCTCCCTGTCTGCATAGAACAAAATTAATTAGATTCCCCCCCTGAATTCAACATGGTTTTGCTCAGGTGTAACTTTCCTTTCTTATTTTCAAACTCTGAATCAGGGCCATTATGGGAACAGGTGATTCTGACACAGCCAAAGATCCTGCATCTTGTATCCCTGTGCAGCTGTTCCGTCTGATTGAAGCCTGCAGCGTTTGGCCTCTGAATGTAATTCCACTGCTATTAGATTGTCAGCATCACAGACCACGCTGCAGGTTATTACTCCTGGCTTGGCTCTTGGCTTACCCTTCCATTTATCCACCAGACTAAACCAACACCTTAAAAAGGACTTGTTTGGACATGGACGGAACAGTACTGTTTATGAATTTATCAACACTTTTGACAGCTTATGCCATAACTCTTTCCTTATGGAGGAGCTTTACAGAGGCTTTTATTTTTACGATCATTAAATACTTGTCATTTTTCAGGGAGCCATATCCGGTTTCTGTATTTAAATTGTATGGGATTACCGTCTATATGAACCTGCTTACCTTTCTCTTCACAGATTTTTATTTTTGAGTCAGAGAGATGGATTGCGGACGGTGTTATAGTTAACTGAAGGCTAATTATTATTTCCAACAATTTAATGGTTATCTTATTTTAACAGATAAGGATTTTTTTCTTGATCCATTTGATGTATACACAACTTTAGAAGAATAGGCACAGGTACCTGTGTGACAGACAGACGTTCCACTCCTGGAAGATTTAAAGCAACGTTTTCCGTGCACTTTTTGCATAGATAAGTGAGATAACTCAAAAACAGCTGCAAAAGAAAAGACATAATAGAGATGCATTAGTGCTCGGAGGAACAAGTTATCCAAAACATTAAACACACCCACACATGTACTGGATAAGAAGTCAAATTTATTTCCCTGGAAGCAGCCATGACACCTCTCATTCCATCAAAATACAATGCTTTTAAGCCTTAACAAGGAAGAACTACACAGATATTGTCTCCAAGATATTGTATGAGGAGGATTAAGACCACCTTATGGTCAACATGAGAACTCAGACAAAAGAGAGATGGATTATACACAAGATAAAAAGACAATGCAAAAAACCCTATTTACTTTACACAAATGGTAAAACTACTAAACAATTTTAGGGGTGTCCCACTGATCATCAGCTGATTGACCAGATAATTGTATAATGTGTCTGCTGGCCCGATTTAACATAACCCGACAATACCATCCAGCAATACTTCCGACCTACAGCAATATTAATCGGATCAAAGCCAGTATCAATTCTAGGAGAAAGGCAAAGGGTCAGAAAATCAGGCAAGTGTGTACAGGCTATATGATTTTCCCGGCTATCAGATTTTTTTTTTGTTGCAAGCCTGAGTGACTCAAGTGGTTAGCACTTCTACCTCGTAGTGCTGAGGGCTTACGTTTAACTCCCAGACACGGTGTTAGCTATGTGGAGTTTCAATGCATCTGTGTGTGTCCAATTTCCTCCCACACCACAAATACATACTAATAGGACAATTGGATGTGAGACATACAACAGGGCTCATAACACTATAGACTCCAATGGCTGGGTATCGCTTTTTCTGTTTATATTCAGGTTTACTAAACAGACATCATTTTTTAGGATAAATGAGAAATTCGAGTGATAATTAACGATAATTATAGTTACTAATTCACAGAAATAATGTATATTCCAGTCAAACTAATTGTACCCAACAGAGTAAAGGATAAGTAACACTAACAAGAGATACTCAGATACTCACAATCACTTGGTCAGAGGTCAGATCTTTGAGATGAGGCAAAAGGTAAGCCTCACTGTACAAGGTGGTGAGCACAGAGTTTCTGGGCACAGATATTAAGGAAACAAGGATTAAATGCTACACACCGCCTGCAAACCACAACCTTCAAGAGTTACACAACGCTGGAGGCTTAAACAGGTTTAGTGAAATAAAACGAACGCATTTCGCTCTGTGTCTATTTGTGTACAAAAGGATACAGCAGGACTGCACGCTTGAGGCTGACCGGGGACCCGGACATCACCGGCTTCTGAATGATCTTGTCCAACATCTGAACGTCGCAGCTGTCCTCCTCAGCCAGCGTGGGGCTGAACCCATTCTGCACAACGGTGCCCGGCTCTTGTTTGGCTGGATCATGCGAGACATCTGAAAGTTCGCTCACGTGGATGTACATCTCTGCCGACTTTGTGTCGAGGTCAACGTCTTGTAGGCTATCTTCGTGAACACTGAAATATCACACAGCCCGTTACCCTACATGTATTACACTGGAGGAGTATCTCATACGGAAAGGAGAGGCAGCCACTCACCTGAGAAACGTTTTCAGACACGAGCAGACACCAGCTTCTGGGATATCTATGAACTGCTCTAAACACAGCTGTAGTACTCGAACATCTTGCTTTTCCAGGCAAAGCGACACCAAATCTGGGCATAAACTGTAATGACAGATTATCAAACGCTATTAATTCTTCTATAAACACCTACTTAATAAACACAAAAGGATGCTTTGTTACATTTTAAAATACCATGATTACAAGTTTAGCAACAGAGCTCATCCCCAAACGTAAGCCTAAGTATCCATAGCACTATTACTAAGTCGTGATGTAGGAATACTAAAACTGTGACTCTAAAATGTTCCCATCCAATGCTGTCTCCTATAATAGGCTGGTCCCACACTATACAATGTCCCGGCTCAAGACATAATGCTTGAATAGCACATAGGGGAAGGGGAGGACATCATACAGTGCCACAAACTCCAGATAATCTGGGCTATTTCCACACTGCCTTGAGACGATTGGATCATTCACGCAGCCTGAATAGTCAGTCCATAATCAGTGTTCATAAAACAGTTTTGTTACTGTTCTGTCCTTGCCACACAACCAGGACAATCAAAGTATAGTGTGACTTAAAGGTCAGATGCTGGGATGTATAGGGAGAGGAATTAGTAGCATAAGGAGAGAAGCAGTGATGTCACTTTATAGGTCCTTGTTATGGCCTCACCTGGAATACCGTTATCAGTTCTGGAGGCCATATCTCCAGACAGACAAATACATTAAAGACTGTGCAAAGAAGAGCAACTAAAATGGTGCATGGCCCGTGTCACACAACATACAGAGAGAGACTAGAGGAAGTAACATGTATAGCTCACATTTACACATATCAGGAGGTGTTATTAGGAAATAGATTTCAGTTTATTAAGAGCTTTAAAATAAAAACGTTGCAGAACAGAAAGGAAAGATTGTTATTTTGTAGGTGCAGATTTGGGAGATGGTGACAGGACAGTCTGATGCTGGATAACTGCAATAATGACCAGTCAGAGAGCAACGATTCCACACCTGGTGCATGTACCCTCTGAGCATCTACCACACAGATTCACCCTTTGTCCTTACCTGTAAGACAACTTTTTGGTATTGAGGAGTTTAATGAAGGAACTCTGGGGGTAGAACTTGGGGTCACTCTTGCAGCGGTTCACCAGTCCCTGTATCATTTTTCCAGCAGTTATCTGGAAGTCGGGCAGCTCTTGGTGCAATATGGCATTCTGCACAAGGGAATGGACCTGTTTTGCTGTCACGGTCTGGAATAGAACAAGAAGGTTATCACATGACACGTGGTTTAGCGGAAAGGTGGCTGTGATTATTATTCTACATACCTGGACATCAGGGAGGAGAGCCGGCAATGGGCTTGTGTTCTCAGCATTGTCTTGTTTCTTTGTCCTTCTAGTCTGAAAACAAAGAATTAATGAGACCATCTGCTGAAAAACACATCTAAAAAATTAAGCAGCCCCTCTTCATATTTAAGGCACAATAAAAAGAAATCAAATATTAAATATGCACCTTCAGTACTTTTGTTTATCTTTTAAATAAAAAAATAAAAAGATTTTTAATAAAAAGCTTGTTTAGTCAGCGTCACGAGCATAGTACAATGACTGCGTTACATAAGGAATACAAAACAAGATTATGTAAGACATTGTTATGACAAAATCACAGATAAAATTCAGCAGCCTGCAGGCAAAACACACAAAAACGACAGAGAAGATGACAACATGTGGCAGCATTAACACTGCCAGTCACTAAAACACAAAGAAAGCATACAACAAAATAACACACACATCAAACATAACAAGTCACATAAATGGACAGATGGAGCAAGACCCAAATAAATAGAATCTAGCAATTTACCCCATTTGTTCTGAACGTGTCAGGACATCCCCTAATGCGACACACACAAAGCTCTCATTTGGAGATATTAACGAACGGAAGCCAACTAAGAAGAGCTTGAACACCAAGTGCTGCACAAACTTTTGCCCACCTACAGGTGAGGCTAATATGACCGAATTAACCTCACCTTTACATCCAAACGCAAATAAATATCAAATCAATAACAAATATTCACACTAGAAAAATCGATTTTACCTCTTTCTTTGGTGCTGTTTGCGTTTGTTGTGAAACATGTCCGGTCAGTAATTCCCAATTCACAATCACAACGGATTCTGGGGATGAGAAAGGATGGATCAGAACCGTGACATAAGGCACGTAAAGTATAGAGCATCTGAATTAGTTCAGCAGATTCACACACACACACAACTCTTTATACTCACTTTAAATTACTTAAGTTGAGCCCCCCCATGAAAACCAAAGAAAATACATCTAAAAAGGGTTTTAGTAACCTCTGGTTTACCAGCTGTTCTAAATATATACAATATGTTCACAACAGAGCCATAGAATGTATTTTGCATATACCCCATTTATCGTGTGTCGGTATCATACATTCACAACGATCACAAACTAAGTTGACAGTCTGGGGGCAAAGTAAAATAAACTCACATTCAATCAGTGTCGGATGTTCCATCAGATCATCATACAAAACCTGATTTTTTTTGTTTTTTTAAATCCAACTGTGTTGCATTTGTGGGTCACACTTTACAAACTTTTCTGTAGTCTATCCTAAAGCTGGGTACACACTGCATAAGCTTTCACAAGATGCTATATAATTAAACAATAATACCAATGACTATAGTCCTGATCAGCCGATTTATGCGTACACACGTATATGATTTACTAGCAAGATCATCTCCCATGATCCTCTGCTCAACACAACGTGAATATGCAGGCCCAGAAAAACCAGGAAGTAGGTGCAGAATTGTTGGACAGAAGGACAGGGACAACCATTACACTGGAATTGCATTGTGAATTTTGTGATCAGTAAAAAGGACTTCTTAAAAATCCTTTCAAACGAGACAATGTGGTTTCAGACGACTCTACGGGATCGCTGTGGCGCACACACGGAAAAGCATGCAGAGTGTATCCAGATCAATTCCCCCAATTGCTTAATTGCATTAACACAGATACGAAATCCCACCTGGTTTTCCGATATTGCTGCCTTTCCCAAGCGCAGATGCCAGACACGATGGCTCGCAGATGTACCGTAGAACAAGCAACGAGTTTCCATGGGGTATATACAGGTTACTGTTGTAACTCCACAGCTGGGAGGAGGAGGAGAGAGAAAATGCTTGTAAAGAGATGATAGAAGGACCATCTGAACTGAAATACAGACCCCCAAAAGCCATGTCACACAATAAGGCTGTAGATGTATAGCATTGACCAGCAGGGGCTGAAACAGTGGGTTAGGAAGGAGGATGTAAACATTTGTGGGGAACTTGGCTAAATGTTTTCTCAGAGGTATACTAGGGACAGAACTTAGTGGAGGAGGGTAATGCTGTGCTAGGGAACACAATCTGACCACACAAGAATGTTGTATATGTTGAGCTTTGTTCCTTGCTTCCCCGTCTCCCTCTTGTCCCCCTCTGTTACCCTTTTACCCCATCACCAGTTGGTGGCTCCCTCAACCTCTCACTGCACTCTATCCCCTCCTCCCTGATCTGCCAAGCCTGACACCTCGCATTTAGCCTTACTGTCTGTGCTTGCTCCACTTTATTTTAGTGATATTTTTATATTTATATTGTATTTTATTATGTATTATGCCGTCCATCCCTACCCTGTGTACTATGCTGTCCATCCCTGCCCTGTATGTCTGTACTGTATATTATTATGTACTATGCTGTCCATCCCTACCCTGTATATTATTATGTACTATGCCGTCCATATAATTTCATACATCTCTGCTGAAGTAATATACCACACCTAAGTGACACATTGTAGAAGCCTGCAGGTAACAGCAACCGAGATCCCAGATTAGTGAGCAGCTGACACTCGGGTAGGTTATAAAGCTGACACTCGGGTAGGTTATATCGAGAGATTGTTATAACAAGCCTTTCAAAAAAATGGAAAACGGAACGGTTGCCCATAGTAACCCTAATAATCTGTATAGTACATTCAAGAAAATGATAGCTGGTTGCATTTCATAAATCCACCTTAATCTATAACAAGTCCCAGTAAGACGACTAAATACAGACTAGTGGTTTTTAGCAATCCCTCCCCCTTTCCCAAAAAGAATAACCCTTCAATAGACCCGATGTCTACAATTCCCAACGAACAGAATTTAGTTTGAATAAAGAAAATTAAAAGGCTATTAACTTCTTCAAATCCAAAACAAAACAAAAATAAAAGGACTACAAAAACAGTATAATTCAAAGGGCATCGCGTCATTACACGGCCCGATAGTATAGATGTGGATAGAACCAGTTACCTGGGCGTGTGTTTTCTGCGGAAATTCTTTACAGTCCTGCATAGTCTGCAATGATGTGTTCCATATACAGAGGCAATCTGCAAACAGTGAGAACACAAACATAAGGCTCAGACTGGACCGCTGCATTACTGACACATAGCCTGCAAGCTAGATACACATTTTACTATCATATTCCCCCCCAATTACATCTGTAGACCTTTGTATGTAGACAGAACACAAACGGACAGAAAGGAGACACATGAAGAGCAATTTTATAGTGTCAGACCGTGTATATGTAACAGCTCTTCCCTACTGGGGCCGTATGCGGACTCTTTCAGACCGCATTTACGCAATATCCGTAAGGAAAAAATACGTAGATAACATAAAAAATGTACTACGTATGCGCAGTAGGAAGAACACTAAACACCGGAAGTATATGTTAAACGGCCCAAAAAACTATTTTTTTTTACAATCTAGGAGCCAGACTAAAAATTTAGGATTCCACATTTTTTTTATATCGACAACTTCTATATCAGCAGCTTAAGCAGAGGCTCCGAAGTGACCTGGAGCATAGTCCACAGCCCGAGTCTCCCTGTCAGTATGGGTGCCAGGTACTAGCCCTGAATTAACCTATTGTATCAGCCATAAATGACATAACAATGGCAGTCTAGCGGCTTAATAAAATCTTTACATGATATCACAAATACAGAAAGTGAGCGTTAAAGCAGCAAAATTAACCTATTAGCTACCCAACACATATACAGGAAAGACAGAAATGTGTCTAATTCACAGAGAAAAACAAAGCACAGGAGAATGACAGCTGCTCATACTGTTACCTTTCTGCTTTGCGGAGGAGGGTGTGAGCGTGGCAATGTAATGGTCATCGAGAACTATTACAGCTCCAGCCTCCACCGGCTCAGGCAGCTGCAGCACAGAGGACGCCAAAAGCACAGACTCCGACGCCTCATTGGACTGAATGAGAGAGACCTGACAGAGGCACACGTGACCAGTGGAGTCTGCGGGATAGAGAGTAGAGATCATACATTGGCTGCACAAAGCACCCTGAGAGATTTAAAGATGTTTTTAAGGCGGAGGAATTACAGCTGATTCAGGCTTTTAAAGTAGTTGGGTCAAAACAATTAATAACTGAGCAGGGACATCTGTAACAGGCCTAACCAACTTCTAGCTCTCCGGGTGTTGTGCCATAGCTGATCCCTGACAAAGCATTCTGGGATTTGTAGTTTTACGCCGCCTGGAGAGTCACAGGTTGGCCAGGCCTCATATATAGCATTAAAACAACTCCTGTGTCCTGTGCTTTGACCAGCCTGGACTCACTGCACCCCCGCGATTGCACCACCGCTCCCTACGCTCAACTTTTTGAAACACTGATGTAAATCATTTCTACATTGGTTAGTTACAACAGCTCACATTTTAGCCATTTACTATGATGCACGTATCACAAATTTTTTTTTAGAATGGCTTAATTCATATATTATCAGCAATTCACAAGTGATTTGTCATAGGAGAATGAATGTGACCTTCTTCTCAATGTTTGGTGGGGAACTGTAACATTGGTATCCAGACCGGCAGCTGGTGGGGATCTGTAACATTGGTATCCAGACCGGCAGCTGGTGGGGATCTGTAACATTGGTATCCAGACCGGCAGCGCGGATTTTTAAATAAGGGACTGAAGCGTTACTTAATAATTGTAATTGTGTGGAATCCCACTGCACAGTAACCATGATTAAATAAAACGTGTCAAAATGACCATCCAGTTACAATTATCAGCAAAATATTTATTGTTTTGGGGAAAATTGAGAAGCAGCAAATGAAAAAATCTCGGCAATAATATTTAAATTAGCAATGTTTAATGTATACTAAAAGGGCACAAGAAGCTGTACTTTCACTATTCCTATGTGGATTATTATTATTATGGTAAAAGCCCTTTAGAAGTTTTTATTTTTATAATTAAAAATGTTGAAATAGGTGCAGATAACATTTATTCACTTACACAAAGCCATCAGCGACACCATTTTGTTGGACAAAGCCGCTGTGAAATCCAACATTCTGGAACCTTCTGTAAATGGCTGCAACTTATACTGCTGACGGACACTGGGATGCGATCTCCAGATATGCATAAAGCGATCCTGCAGCTGAACAGGTGAAACATGAGCTGTAAGTTCCCCACTCATAGGCAAGAGAAAGTTTTACATGTGGAATGAGTTGGGTTTTTTTTTTGGCACTTACCTTTTCTGTAATGTATATTAATATAGGTTGTCCATCCTTTATAAACATTTTTGACCATCTAATGAATTAAATTTAAAAAAAAAATGAATCATTTATATCCATAAATACTCAGAATGCTGTTTAGTTTCCCGCCCCCTTCAGCAAAGAACTTACATGATCGTCTCGTCTTCCATTAAGAACGTTTCGATTTCCTGTTGCGGCTCTGCAAGTAAAGCATCCAAGTGGCGGACGGCTCCTCTCCGAAACAACACAAGAGGTTCTGCATCTGGCAGACTGTGGACTCGACAAACATCAGCCAGCAGCTACAGCCAATAAGGAAGAAAACACAGCGTCAGAATTTTATAGGCTGCCACTGCTGCTAATAAACCTCTAGGGGGAGAATGGCCATTTCTTGTTCAGGGTTTATTATGTTAAAATAGTTTTTATGGAAAAAAAAAAATTCAGTAGATCAGTTATTTTTTGTTAGTTATTGTAGTTATCAGTTATAACAGGAAAGCTGCTTAAGTTATTAGCTAGTACATTGCTCATTAGAATATATAACAGGTATTTATATAGCACCATCGGAATATGTAGCACTTTACAGAGAACATTTCACATTCACATCAATCCCTGCACTATTGGAGCTACATACTAAGGTCCCTAACACATACATTCATAAGCACATACAAAAAAAGGGTACATTTTTTCAACCAATTAACCTACAAGTATGTTTTTGGAACGTGGAAGGAAACCCACACAGAAACTGGGAGAACATACAAACTCCACACAGATAAGGCCTAGTCCGAGAATCAAACTCATCACCTCAGCATTGTGCATATATTTAAGCAGTTCCAAAACACTATTTTTCTTAAATGAAACGGAGGTGAATATGGATGTTTAGAGAAACAGTTAAAATATTACTTTCTATATGAAGAAATACAACATACCGTGGCTTTAAACACTTTATCAAAGTTGACATCCTCATCTTTCCAAACCCTGAGCACCTATGGAGAAAAAAAAAAAGATGGAGACTAAATTGAAGGCAGGTTGTGTCCCAAGATGTCAAACATCTACTGATTAGTCAATCCTGCCACTTGGACTGAGCACTAAGAAGTGGAATTACTGCAAATTCCCATCTTGCTGGACAAAAATATACTCCATAGCAGGATGTCACAGTTATCTTGCATTGCATAAACAATTCATCACAACCAGCAGTGGTAAAAAAACACAAACAAAGAACATGCAGCTTTGAATCTAGTCTATATGAAACAAAACAAACAAAATGATCAACACCGATAAAATAACATTTATTCACAACTTACAATATATAAAATCATCACCATAACATTATAGTAATAGATTAATTATGGGTAAACCGCCCCACTGTTCTAAGTGAAAATGCACTTTATATACTAGTGATAACAGAACAATAATCCTTAGGGCTAGATTTACTAAGCCGCAGGAAAGGCAAAGTGGAGATTCTAGCTCTCACCTTCCTATTACATACTAGAAAGTGTCAGCTACAATCTGATTGGTTGCTACGGCCAACATCTTCACTTTTCCATTCCGCAGTTTAGTAAATCTGTCCCTTAATCTGCAAATAGGGAATTACCATAAGAACCCTACAACGCTTCATTTGAAAAGGAAGCGATATGACGATTTTCTCTTGTGGGACACATTTTCCAGACTTGCTTCAATCACAGACACTTCTTTGCATGTTGAGGTCAATGCAGATTGCTACTTATTGGTAGTGATATGCAGAGCATTACCACAATGTCAGACCATGTGTAACAGCTTTATCAGTCACCAGATATTTTTATAAGAAATTAACCAATGAAAGATGTATGAAAGAGCATTTGCCATCAATAACACAGGCAGGAATCAGTTAAAGAAAGTTCTCGTGGGGTAATGGTGCTGGCTCCTCCTTTTGATGATAAACAATAAACTTGTTTGAGATAAAATAACAAGCAGTGACATAAAATCATGACAATCTTTATCCTGCCACACAGGACATTACAGTGATCTACAAATGAGGAAATACTGTACCTTGTCATCATGTACAACAATATACTCTCCAGTCTTGTGATTAAACACTGCAGGACAAGTGATGCGTTGATTTTGTTTTACAGCCCAACTGCCCAGAGGTCTCTGATCTGATACCTAGAGAAAAGACATCATTTATCAATAATTACCTGGGCTCTCACCTCGCCAATATACATTATTGTGCCCACAGCACCCTGCCAATTGCAGGCCCCTCTCACACACCCATAGCTCCATATCTACTGTCAGCTTCCGCTACACACAGACAGCACAGTGCCCACTGCCATGGCTCACCCGCACTGTGATAGATTGTCGCTAATATACAGCACCATACAAATTGTCAGCTCACCTAGGGCACTCAAAGCACCGTGCCCACTGAGCGGCTACACACAAAGCACCGTGCCCACTGAGCGGCTACACACACACACAGCACCGTGCCCACTGAGCGGCTACACACACACAGCACCGTGCCCACTGAGCGGCTACACACACACACCGTGCCCACTGACCAGCTACACAGAGCACCGTGCCCACTACCAGCTACACAAAGCACTGTGCCCACTGCCAGCTGCACACACAGCACCGTGCCCACTGCCAGCTACACACACA
>WWET01003214.1:89185-103679 GCA_011038615.1 Limnodynastes dumerilii | reverse complement strand
CCGCACACCACCAGACAACGCCCGAGCCGTCGATGATCAAGCAGCTGTGGCGCAGAGCACTGCGGAGGAACGAAGATTTAAAGGTAAGAATTTGAAAATGAGTGGTTCTCTTTGTGACATCTGAATGGTGAACTTAATGAATGGGATGGGAGGCTGGAGGAAGACTAAAGTAAACACAGAGCGCGCTGGACATTTATTTATATGAGAGAAGATCATGGAAGCTTACCACCCCAGGGCCTGGCATATAGGGGCAGGGAGAGAGGGAAATAAAATCTCAGGTGTCTGTGCAAGGAATGTGGACAGGACAGTGTGGGGATATGAATAGGGCAGAAGCTCAGTATTTAAGGCTCTATGAATAAGCCAGGGAAAGCCTAATAAAAAGAGGGTGGAATCACTTTAATACTATTCTATACACAAAGAAGTTTTTAGTTCTTTCTGCGCTCACTGTGCCTCCTCACTTCCCACACTGGTGGAACCCAAACCTTTTTTAACAGCATTCGACAAAAAGTACAAGACACACCCACTTCCCTAGACACGCCCTCTGGGTGGTACATGACACACCCACTTCCATTGACACGCCCAATGGGCGGGGAAATTTTGTCCCTCTTTCCGATTCTCAAATGTTGGGAGGTATGGTATAAACAGAATACAATTGAAGGTAAAAATTACAGATAGGACCAAATTGATATAAAAAAAACCCAAAGACCTATTTAGAAATGATACTCAAAGACCTTAAAAAGCATCAGATCAACGCTCCTAGGAGTGTCCTAACCTAAAACAAAAACGGCATATGTTAAACAACAAAGTGGGGTGGAGCCTAAAATCAGTGTCACAGGGATGTGTTGGAGATCTTATGTTAATTATAATCAAAGTCTTATAAACATCATTACATCGAATATACTGTATAGCAGTGCACATAAAACCAGGGGCAATCATTTCTGGGTGGTTGGAGCACAAAGAACCAGTGCTCAGTCTGCGTAATAGGACGTCTGCGTAGGCACGGTGTAATTTGGGCTGGAGCTGGACCACAAGATCAGAGCCATACTGGATGAGATCAGGCACGTAATGCGTTTCGGGAGGATTCCCTTTCTCAACAGCTCCAGTCCTAATTACACCGTGCCGGCCTGGTTCTTTGTGCTCCAGTTACGATTGCCCCTGGTTTTTTGTGCACCGCTATGCTTTGGTGTAAAAGACTATAATAAGTATATTATCACATGGACTCTAGGAACACACAAACTGTTTGCTCCAGGATCTCATTCTATTCATGCTATGTTCATGTTATGTTTTATCCTAGTAAATATGTACTATTTTTGATACTTTATGGCGAAATGTCCTTTATTATCTGCCACCTGTTGATCTTCTAAATACTTGATTTTTCTTTTTCTTTCATGTCTTGGATGCCTTTGAGGAGGAGCAATTTCTTTCAGAACTAAAAACTGTGCAGAGAACTAGTTGGTCTTTATTTATTCTATATGCAATCTCTGTATGCCGCTTTATAGTTAGTTAATATTAACCTTTATATTGTGAACTTACTATTTGTAGGCTTATTTATTTATTCACACAAAACAGCACTGTATATCCCCCGCAAATATCTCTTTTTTTCTACATTCGATGTAATGATGTTTATAAAATATTGATTATATTTAACATAAGGGGCCAGATTTACTAAACTGCGGAAAAAGAAAAATGGAGATGTTGCCCATAGCAACCAATCTGATTCTAGCTGACATTCTCTAGTATGCAATAGGAAAATGAGAACTAGAATCTGATTGGTTGCCATTGGCAACATTTCCACTTTTCCTTTTCTGCAGATTAGTAAATCTAACCAAGGTCTCCAACACATCCTGGTAGTGCTGATTTTAGGCTCCACCCCACTTTGTTGCTTAAAAGGACCTCATTAATGTCTCCCTACCATCTGCACTGATATAATGTGCAATATGTTAATATTTGCCAGTCATTTTTATTGGACTGAGCAGTATGCAAGAGCAGGGTTTATTGTCCTGGGAGAGCAGATGACTATGCATACTTACCAAGATTTACATTGATGAATTGCATTAAAAGTGAAATGGGAAGAAATTATACTGGCACCGCTGTGTACGCTTTTGGATCGCACGCAGCCCGTCTAGGGCGCGCCTGTAGATAAGCCCTGGTGTGCCTATAAGCATCTTGCTTGATAAATAGTACTCTTATTTTACTATGCTGTATTATAGTCCTTGAAAAAAAAAACAAGAAACACGTAAAAAGATTGCTCGAAAGTTTATTTACAATAAAACATAATGGAAAAAAGAGGACCCACAAAGAAAAAGAAACTAAACCAATATATCTCTAAGGAAACCAGTAAACAATAATATGGTTTATCATGCGATAGATTCAAGCAGAGAATCCCCCACACCAATAGATTCCTTTCCCTTGGTCTTTTATTTGTCCAGACGGTAAAACAAACACATGGAGCCAGATTTACTAAGCTGCAGGAAAGGAAATTTGGAGATGTTGCTCAGGCAACCAATCAGATTCTATCTTGTAGTACATAACAGGAAAGCGAAAGATAGAATCTGATTGGCTGCTATGGCCAACATCTCCACTTTTCCTTTCCCACAGCTTAGTAGAGCTAATCCAAGGACTGTCCTGTAAAAATTAACATTTTCTGATAGTACGTGTAAACAGGAGGTTTTCTCTGAGGTGGATACAGACTCACTGTGCATGTCAATCAATGACATGTGTTCCTGTAAACAACCAATATGTATGATAATAATCTGGCTACAATAGTTTTGATCGCAGTTGGATATGTTTTTTCATTTAGATCACTGGATTTCTGGCCACGTCAATATAAGGTCTAGCACTTCATCTGGTCCTATGTGACCACCTCTGTGTTTGCGCAAATTGGATATGGCCAGCATTACGGATTATGGACTGTTCCTAGCGGCCGGTATCCCACTAATTTACATGCGTTTGAAATTGCATTTTGTGTTTTGCCGGATTGGAATGCGCTTTGCGCTATGCAGACTTAGGGCCAGATTTACTAAGATGCGGGTTTGCAAAAGTGGAGATGTTGCCCCTAGCAACCAGTCAGATTTTAGCTGACATTCTCTTGTATGTAAAAAAGAAAGTGAGAGCTAGAATCTGATTGGTTGCTATAGGCAACATCTCCACTTTTCCAAACCCGCAGCTTAGTAAATCTGGCCCTTACAGCAAAGCTCCTGCAAAGTAGGATCTGATCGGAAAACGCCCACTTTTTTGCGTTGTTTGTGTGCACACTACGAGCGCAGTCACTAATGGGAGGGTTTTTCAATTAAATTTGCAGTATGAACGTGTATTATGGCACCCGTGTGATCCAGACTTCCCCACTTACAGTGGGTTATCCCAAAGGAACTCGGTGCAAGAGAGGGGACTGGTATCATATGCACTTACACGGAAATCTTTATACGCAGCTCCTAAACGCATACTGTATGCCAACCAATGACACTTCCTACAGCTTCTGAGAGGTGGCCCAGGCTGTGCTCACAAGCAGGTGTGGCTTGCTATTACAATTTCCAGTGTAGACGCGCCAATGCACTGCGTAATGAACCAAATTACCAAAATGACGCCAGTTTATGTTTGTTGGACAATATAAGGTATAATATGGCTATCGTTGGTGTGAGGGGAGGGGGTAGTGGAGCAACTGCATAAATCCAGGGCTTGACAACTACCAGCCGGACCGGTCAGTCCAAATTTCTGGACAACCAGAAATTGGGACCTTTCCACCGCATTAACTTGAAGTAGCAACTGTCTCTTTCTCCTCTGCGCGCCCACAGAACCACAATGCTGACTGTCTAAGAAAACAAGGAATCGATATATATATATATATATTTGTTTATATATATATTTAATAATGATTTTTTATTTTCAAAAACTTGGCATCTAAACTCTTCACAAATTTGTCACGCTTTGCTTTAATCACTTTAGATCGCAATCTGGTCCAAGGTGATTGAACTTGTTCCACCACAGCATAGAGAGAGTTTCCTGCACAGAGGTGATATTTTCAGTTTTAATGAGAATGTGTTTTAATTAGTTAATTTGCAGGCAGAAAGCATATTGCTTCAAGGTAGCGTGTTACAGATATTCTACAGAGATTCTTTAAAAGACAAGGTCAAGGTTATGTGGACCATAGCAACCATTAGAGGAGTTCATTCTAGTTCTAATGAAATGAATATGATGAATTACAGAATATTTCAATTATCAGGTCAGTTAGATATTTTTGTATTTCCTCACTTGAGTAGCTTAGGGGATCAATGGCCCGTATTCAGAGTTCCGGATGTATAACATATACGTGCGGTGGTTAGCGATTTTACTACTGCGCATGCGTAGTCATTTTTTAACGTAATCTATGTATCTTTTTCTTACGTAGATTGCGTAAATGTGGTCTTTCAGACTGCATTTACACAATCTACGTAAGAAAAAGATACGTAGATTACGTAAAAAAAATGACAACGCATGCGCAGTAGTCAAAATCACTAAACACCGGATGTATATGTTATACGGTACTCTGAACACGGGTCAATGTTCCTTGCTAATAACAGGCCAGGTTAACAGATAGCAAATCGCTCTGAGCCCAATTTAAAACCAACAAACAAACAGATTTTGTGTTGCAGGATGAATTCATTAAGATCATATTAAAGACGCTGCATATGGGAGGTAGTTGAGCTCCCAAGATGCCTATTCACAGGTTGCAAAAAAGTGGAGCTTAGCGGCAGGCAAATTAAGGGCCTGATTCTGACTTAAGATCATTTTATGCACACATGCGTGCCTAAGTTACGCACTACTAAGGATGATGTATTCCTCCTCGCACCCCCCTCACACATAGGTATTTGGCTGACTTAAGTGTTCAGAACTCTGCCTTAACTTTTCCTTGCGCATCTCTGGTCATGTGTAATGCATTGTCATACGTTAGTGCCTGACCCCGCCCATACTGTACAATTTAAATGCCTCCCTCCTCCCACAAATGCGTTTTATCAGCTTGCGTAGGGATGTCAGGCCCTATCATACGGAGTTACGTACAAGTTACATATGATCAGGGTTACGATGCGTAGCATCTGCCGTGCGTATGCACAGCGCATTCCCACTGCCAGAGTTACGCATGCAGCATGTGTAAATGCGCTGTCATTTTAAGTCCAGATCAGGCCCAATGTCCTTGACTTTTGGCACAAAGGGTTATATTTTGTTTGAATTTCTAAGATCAAAAATCTGGAGGCATTCACAGACTGTGGTATATTAGTGTAAAGTAAATGGGTGTGCCATTATACAGAGCTAAATTTATTTGCAGTATTGGGCCAGATTTACTAATCTGCAGGAAAGCAACCAATCAGATTTTAGCTTACATTCTCTAGTATTTAAAAAGAAAGTGAGAGCTAGAATCTGATTGGTTGCTATAAGCCACATCTCCACTTTTCCAAACTCTGCAGCTTAGTAAATCTGTCTCAAAATGTGTTTTTGCTCTAAGTGCCACAACATCTGTAAAGGGAACTTCCTCTCAGGTCCAGAAATATCCTTTTACAGAGAGACTAAAATATAGTGGTTGATCCAGATCTCTGGGTTAAGCTGGATACACACCTATGCAATCACACATGAGATGCGATGGCTCAGACAATGTCGCTGATGACTGCAAGTCTCGATGAGCAGACGATTACGGTGTCTACACTATACCAATTTACCTGAGATCCTCATCATCTCTCCTAACCATCGTGACTCCGTACGCACTGTACAGATATCAGCCAATGCCGCATAGAAGTCTGTCAGAAAAGACGGACAGACGGTCATACCTGTGTACATACTACCAACGCTTGTCTGACATTGTACCATCGGTGACTGTGATTTGTAGGAAGTTCATAAAACCAAATCAATAGATGCGACCTGTTTTATCACAACAAATCCTGATTGTGGGAGTGTACATGCTTTTGCAGTATCGTTCCAAATAGTCGTGAACCATATAAACAGTCAAATAATTGCAGAGGCACGTAACCCGTTTAACAGCACAAAAAGAAGCACAACTTTACCTCAGGGTTGCTGACTCTCCCGGAATGTCCAGGAGCTCCCGAATTTCGGGCAGTTCTCCCGGTACCCTGGGAGAGTCTGCAAATCTCCCACAGAGGGCTTGAGGCCCGTAGTCATGGAAACCATGCCTGGCAACACTAGTATACTAGTGTTGCTAAAAATGGGGAGAGACTCGATGAAGCAAATTGTGTCATCAAGCCCCGCCCCCATCCCTATTAAACCTAAAAAGGGGGTAATAAATAGACAAGCGGCAGGGCTGAATGACACAATTTGCATAAATCGTGCCATTAAGCCCCGCGGTTATGATCTGAGGTATCAGCTTTTAGCATGCGAATGGGATGTCGGTGCTGGCGGCTGAATCCTGGTTACTAGTCACTCTAATTGTTAATGATTAGTGGCTTTGGTTTATAGGTGCACTCAGTTACTTCATCCGCCCCAGTAGAGCCAATTATATTTTATTATAGTTTGATAGCTGCATCTAAGCCTCTGTGTGTTTATTGTGTCAGTTTATTGTCTATCATGGGGAGGAGGGGGGTGGTTACAGCAATCCGCTGTTAGGCCATTTATAGAGCGATTATCGAATGCAGCAGGATATCATCGATAATCTGGACGTTTTTTTCCGCCAGAAGAATTTCCATATCAGCTCCATAGAATACAAATAAAAATCTACAAAGAGCTGCAGACAGTGACCACATTGCAAACAGTTCCATCAATTATTCATGTTTAATTAGCGATTCAAGTGAGATTTAAGATTCAGGCCCCGTGGTACCTGTAATGCGGTAACAAAGTTAATTGGAATTACAAGTAATATTGTGGAACAGAATGCAGATGTTGATCTCCTACCCAACGTTACACAAGGGGCCAGATTAACTAAACTGCGGGAAAGGAAAAGTGGAGATGTTGCCCCTAGCAACCACTCAGATTCTAGCTGACATTTTTTAGTATGTAATAGGAAAGTGAGAGCTAGAATCTGATTGGTTGAATTTGCAACATCTCCACTTTTTTCTTTTCTGCAGTTTAGTAAATCCTCCCCAGATCTGTCTATCTCGTGGAAAATTCAATATGCCATGTTAGTTCATATATAGGGCTCTATTTATAGACAGCATATAAATCTGGAGAGTGATAGTGACCCAGGCTCGCTTAACCACCAATTTTTACCCCCCTTTGATCCACTGAAGCACCAATGAAAAGAGAAGATTCAGACATAAATAAAATGAATATATATATACGATTACTGAACAATATAAATGAAATCGCAATTAGCGAAATTTTTTATTTGGAATGTTTGTTTTGTAACGCAAGGAGTGAAGGATGAAGATCGATGTGATATAAAATCACAGGTCAAGCACCTCGTCTTCCTACACTTAAAGCAACCAACTTAAATTAACCAACTGTTATTTGGAAGATGAGAAGCGGGGGACCCTTTTTTTTTAACAACAATAGTATTTATTGAAATTTTCCGGGAAAATAAAATAAAACAGGGTACAGAAGGAAGAAAAAGGGGAAGGGGGTACATCGCATCAATGCAAAACATACATAGAGCAAGATACAATTAACAAGGCATCTTTCATCTATAAAACCGTCTAGTATGGGAGGAGAGGGGGAGGGAAGGGGATGGTCCGGCCTAAAAATTACTCCGGGAGAGACCCCAGAGCTTTCGATGAGCTGCTTCCAACGTGGGGATATAGAATTCCTGAAGTATAAAGAAATACGATTAAGGCTCAGGGGGTTCGTTGAGAGAGAACTGCTCAACGTTCAACTGTGCAGCCAGGGAAGGGGCTGTACGCCTCCTACTCTCCTCCCCTGCATAGTCAGACCATGGCAGCCAGCGGAAGTGCGGGTTCGTTGCAATAGCTGCGTACGGGGTTCCAACCGTTTCCATAATACAATTGTGCTGGATTTTATCATGTAGTTTGGACATACACGGCTTTCCTGGGGTTCGCCATAATTGGCCTATACTGGCCCTAGCAGCAATCAAAATTTGCAGCAGTTTTATCTTAAAGACTGCCCCTATCACTTAAAAACGAAGTCTATAAATAGAGCCCATAGTGCCTAATAATATATGGTTTAAGCATAATAAAAAGTTACCAGTACTTGTTATTAACAGTTATTAGGATGTAATTCATGGTAAAAGCAATTTCATTTTTACTAATGACCTCATCTCAATTTGCTTCTTTTAATAAAAACAATTCCATAAACAAAACAAATATCATACTTTATTACACATATAATAACCATTTTTAATTTAGCTTTTTTTTATCCCTTCAGACTGTTATTAGTGAGTAATGATTCCATGCCGCTATGGCAAACACGTCACATATTATACAGAAAGTATTTTCTCTAAGCTCTCTTTAAATGGCAGCATCTTCTTTCTGCCTTCTGTCACACTTGGAGACTGTATACTTGTATACTTTGTGTGTATACGTGGACTGTGCCTAGCTACTTTTGTATGACATTAAAAGAGATTTTTAGAAGCAAATCATGATTTTTAGGTGGATAGTTATGACCAGGGTTGCTGATTCTCTCTAGAATATCCAGGAGATTCCTGAAATTTGTGCATTTTCCCCGATATCCCGGGGCTTCAGGACATTGGACCGGATCCAGAACTACGTCCGTCTTCCATAGACGGACGTAATTCAATGAACAATAGCTACTGCGCATGCGTAGTAGCTATTGTACGTAATCTGCGTATACGGCGTATACCTCATAACGGCATCTCTTTCCTCCCCTCCGAGATCTCCCGCAGGGAGGAAATAGGAAGTCAGCAAAACTGGTTAAGACAAATGCTTAAAAGGTGCTTGTTATTTAAATGATGATATGTCATAGTTGCCAACTTTTCCAAATGAATATCAGGGAGATAAACCAAATGTGTCCTGTACTGCCAAAGGGGTGTGTCCTGTGAAAAGCCCCACCCATGGGTGTGTTGCTGCTAAAGCGCTGGAAAACTATTTGCTAATTAAAAATGGCGGCATCAGTATTTATTAATTGTTAAATTGTCAGAAAATAAACGCTTTCAGTATTATTGTGGAGACTGTGAGTAGGAGATCCGCTGACTTCTTCATTTTATAGTAAATATAAAAGTAGGTGACACTGCAGCTGATTAACAAGAGAACAAAGTGTGTTTTCCATTTCTGTCTCCATTATTGGTCATGTTGTCTGTTATAACTGCCAGCCTTTAATTACATCTTGGCCTTCATGAAAAATCAATACAGGATAATTGAACACAATTTATAAATTCTGTCATCATACTGCAATGACTTATTCAACTGAATCAGCATCAGGGAGATTGCCAAACACTTCATGAAGTCAGGGAAATCCACCACCTTTTCGGGAGACTGCCTGATATTCCATACGCTCCAACATGACCTCTTCATATTAGGTACATTATACTCTGCTCCTGAGCTTCCAACTGTCACCTGGTTTTAATTAATAAACTGAAGTTTGAAAAATATTTTTCGCTTTAACAAAGGTGGTTACCATAGTAACTGACAGTTGGAAGCTCAAGAGTGGAGTATTTTGTACCTAATGGAATGGGTAATGTTGGAGGGTCTGATATTCAGGAAGAGTTGCCAACTACGTGACATGCTGGGCCATGACTAGGGGTGTGCAATAGGGGCGGTCGCACAGGGTGCAAAGTCACAGTGCGGTGCCAGTAAGTTAGTTTTTAAAGTTAAACTGGATATTAATTCAAAGATCGGGAGCGTCATATTTCCTTTTTGCCCCTGGCGCTAAAATTTCTAGTTAGTTAATTTCTAGGCTCTGGTGACGTGTGTGGGTTTGCTGCTTTACTAGGTCATATCATTGTTTTTTTTTAAACTAATAAGTCATAACGTCAACCGTGGTTCACATTCAGACACATTGGCTGTCCCATGCACAAAAACTTCATATCACTTGCAATTTTATTTCCAACTGAGTATATAGTTTACTTAGAAAAAAACAAAATATATAGATCTGTGGCCACATATTTGTGTAATAGTTTAACATATGCATGCCTAAATTCTTAACTTCCCCAAAAAGCCATTTTATGCTCCAGTGAGGTCATTCATTCTCTGTGTTTTGATTGGCTGCTTTCTCAAGCTTTGCTTCAGTCCACAAAATGGCTGTTGTTATTCTATACAGCCAATGCTAACCTTCCTGGTTTAGTGCAAGATAGAGTGGCTAACTCATGTTACAGCACGTCATTAAATACATGTGCATTTTAAGATGAATACGGAAATATTCCTGTAATATATATATTTTTTAAATGTTGGTCCAGGTAAGTGGGACAGCAGCTTTGAGTTCCATTCAAGTCACCTTCAGACAAAAGTCTCTGAGAAGATTTTCCTATTATACACTTGGTAGAAATGGAGAAAAAAATAACTTAATTTCATTTACATTTGCATACACGCATGCATACTGAGCGTCTATAATATAACTAAATATATATCCCTCTAAGGGTCCATAGGCACAGAAAAATCATGCCTCGCACATTCAGCAAAACTATACTCCCTGAGCTCTGTATTGAGACACACAGCAATACCATGCTTTCATGCCTGCTCATCCTGGATATGTATATGTAAAAGCAAGCAGGAGAATAAACACATGGGGTGCTCAAATAGCACTAAAAAAGTATTCCTGAAATTATGATGATAAGGAATGGAGGGCCTCGTGGCTTAATAGCTAATGGCTGTCACCCAATAAAATGAGTGACTAAGGATTGTCACCCAATCAAATAGGTAAAGGTTGTCACATAAACAAATTAATCAAAATTATCAACCAATCAGATTATTGCAAACCTCTATTAGCCCCATATAGGCTCTGCATAAGAGTACTAGTAAAACGCTACCGTGCCCTAATCTTACCTCTGTGGACCCAGGATTTACTGACTTGTCTTGTTGACAGCACTTGTTTCCTTTCTCCTAACTTAGTGCTGGATCCAAACTTAAGTACCGGTAATTGCTTGAAATTATTTACTCCTGGGCTAAACCATGTTGATTGCAGGAGAGTCATATTTCATCTGTTGCAAACAGTATTAGAGTTGAGAGGTGATGTTTCCTATCCTAAGTCTAAATAACCGTGTGATAGTCAGTATCTGTGTGCAGTAAGCAATTCAAAGATATATCCCTGCATGCAAAGATTACAATTAACTTGACTCCCCCTGAATTGAACATAGTTTAGCCCAGGAGTAATTAATTTCAAGAACTTACTTAAGTCTGGATCCAGCCCATACTCCCTATTTCAGCTCTCCCCTACAGAACGGACTGTTTAATTAACAAGGGCAGTCAGTATGAGTCAACGTATAAACCATTAATTGAATCAAGGTGCATTGATAAAAATAAGTGACTGTCATTGGGACGGACAATTTACAATTTTATTTCTTTAAAAAGAAGAACAAAAAAAAATGATATAGATAGATATAAAAATATGCACTATCTAGTAAACAAAGAAGGATTTAAATTTGTAAAACATCCTTCTATAGCATAAAAACAAATAAAACAAAAATTGAGATCCTCAGAGATGAATAATTCAATTTATTTCCCGTCTACACGGCAATCAGAGCCCCTTTACGGAAGTTCTTCCGTACAAAACAAAGTTTAGTACGGAAGAACTTAAGACACGTAAAATTTGCCGTGTGCATGCACCGAAGTTACATGTCAAGGGGACTTACGCAACTGATTGCGTAAATCCCCTTACAGAGTTATTTCTGAATCAGCGCCCTGTACGTCATCTCTCACATTGTTTCCTGGTTTCATGGTACAAGTGTACACGAGGCCCTTGTTGTACCGGGAACCAACATATCTTTTTATTAATAGTCGCCCCATACTTTAGGTGACTAAAAAAAAAAAATTCTAAAGTTTGTCCAAATAAATCAGTCAATTAATGAGGTGAGATGAGGATACTCGCTATACTGGATATTAGATTAGAGATTATTTTAGTATTTTTTATTATTTTACCTCCATTGTTCAGAAATGTTGAAGAGAAATGCAGGGAGATGTCACACATGCATATACCATTTCCACATAACCCTGAAAATTCAACGAGGACGTCATTTCCCAGGCTTTCAAAGCATCAATTTATCTGGAACAGCTTATAAACCAATTTTTCTTAAATCATTCAAGCTGTGCGCTTTGGTGATATTTCTACAGAACCAGACTCCATCTACTCTAATCTAACCTGTCTCTTGAAGGTGACGTAGGAACAAGTATGAGTCAACAGCTACATCCTGACTAAATTTTATCATTTTCTCTCTAATTCCGCCTAATATACTAAAATGAAAAAGGAGAAGTCGAGATAAACATAATGAACCATCACAATAACAAAGATAACTACATCAACACATATACAGCACATGTATAACACATTCATTAAAAAAAACAAGGTTCTAATTTACAAACTAAAAAATATATAATTAACAACAACATTATAAAAGAAAAAATCTAGCCCAACATTATTAAAAAAAAATCTAGCCAAAAAAAAAATATATATAAAAAAAAAAACCTTTCTGGATGATATCCTTCTGGTATTAATGTTAACACTCCTCACTGCGAGTGGAGACTCATATTTTTAATCATATTATGGTACACATTTGCCCTCTGTCTTTTAGCCATGGAAATATTGGGTACCCTCTTTCTAACATTTAAAAACATAAATGTTCATATTGTTGATTTTGTGCTAAAAAAAAAAAGACATGTTAATTCTTTTTATCCTAGGTTATCATTAAACCATGCCACCCAAACCATTTATTATTGTAACGCAGATGGAAGAATGTCATCTTATTGGCACAATGAAAACTGAGCAGCCCAAGGTTGCCAGTTTGTGCTACCGGCAGCACCGTGTCTTCATGCTATGTGGAATATGTGCCTACTCCTTAAAATAGGAAGGTCGGATATAAGTTCTGCTAACATGCAACCCTAGCAAATAAGCCCCACCCCTGCGGAGCAAGAGTAATCAGAGACTCGATTCAGTCACCCATGTAAAGCTACTAATGACTTTCTTTTCTGTGGTGAAATGTATAAATGTGGCAGCCAAAGAGGTTTTTACAAATGTTATCAGTGAATTTTTATCTTTGCAGACATTAAGATTTGATATTGAATGAAAATGAGTGAAGTAAGAACGATTTAAGTTTAGAAGGTGTTAAAATGATTTAACTGTTTCTTTAAGCCATCTAAAAACATGTTTCCCTTTGAAACAGGACATGTTGTGCAATATGACATTCTGCTGCTAGCATTCATATGCATAATATTACCTGTGCTTTTGTGTTTAAGCACTTCAAGAAAATATGTCACAGTAAAGTCAACACAAAGCAGAATCCGTCTTAGAGATGTATCCATTAACAAACAGGTGATCAAATTGTAATGACTTCTTCTAAAGACAGGCAAGTAATTCCTCTTGTACTATATTCGGGTGCAAGCTTTCCGTGCCTACTAATTGTATAAATAACTGACCCTTGGCGATGCATTGGTGTACAAAATGGAACCTAAACAATGTTTGTAAAATATTAATGTCTAATGAAATACACAAGGTTAAAGCTTTAAGTCATAACTGACTGTGTATAAGTAACAGCAGCAGCATTGTAACATTGCCCCTTAACTGCTATAAATGTGAAACCCTTTATCACCCAGTAAAACGAGGAAAATTGTTGGTCTGCGAACCCTTTTCTTGGCGCACATTATAGCGCTTTTTGTTGCCGCTGGCAATTGTTGGTCTGTGACCCTTCTCTTGGCACACATTATAACGCTTTTTGTTGCCGCTGGCAATTGTTGGTCTGTAACCCTTTTTCTTTGCGCACAGTATAACCCTTTTTGTTGCCGCTGGCAACCGCCATTCTACCCAGCCAGGCAACAAGAGATCTTAGTTGTGTGTTGTAATAAGGAATTTCCAGACTAGATAGTAAAAGGAAGCAGTGGGTTGGACAGGTCCAGGCCAGGAAGGGTTTACACACATGGCTGTGAAATGCGTTAGTCTTCTCTCTGGCTACGATCATGTGTTTATGGAGTTTTAAAGCCCCTTTGCTGCTGGAGGGGAAGAGGGGGCTTTCAGGTGCAGGACAGTTATTCAGGTTTTGGAAGAGATGGCTTACTGCAGGAGAGCATGCTTTGTGCATTCAGGGCGGGATCTGGCAGAGTTAAGGTTTCCGGGGCGGACTTCTTTCGAGGTCGGTCTTTGGGGACGGACAGGAACTCTGGCGCCTCGGTTGTCAAAGGGGTGGAAGGAGCACTGGAGGGTCCGCTGCGGGCGCAAGAAGGCAGCGTTATGTCACTGATTGAAATGGCAGGTGGGAAAATCCCAATTTTCTTGTTAGTGGCTTCCTGAGTGGTCCTTTCAAACTCCCGCACCTCATCCATTGTCATGTCTGGCGGGAAATAAAGGAAACAGGGTGTGGTTACATTGGGGAATATATTTAAACACTTATATTTTACTTTAAGATATATCGATATATATATATATATATATATATATATATTCTTTTGTGTCACAGAGTTATCTG
>WWET01003214.1:42048-52797 GCA_011038615.1 Limnodynastes dumerilii | reverse complement strand
TGCCCCCTTACATACAGCCAATAACACATAGCAATGCCCCCTCACATACAGCCAATAACACACAGCAATGTCCCCCTCACATACAGGCAATAACACACAGCAGTGCCCCCTTACATACAGCCAATAACACATAGCCCCCTTCCCTTACATACAGCCAATAACACATAGCAATGCCCCCTCACATACAGCCAATAACACACAGCAATGTCCCCCTCACATACATAACACACAACAGCCAATAACACACAGCAATGCCCCCTCACATACAGCCAATAACACACAGCAATGCCCCCTTACATACAGCCAATAACACATAGCAATGCCCCCTCACATACAGCCAATAACACACAGCAATGTCCCCCTCACATACAGGCAATAACACACAGCAGTGCCCCCTTACATACAGCCAATAACACATAGCAATGCCCCATCACATACAGCCAATAACACATAGCAATACCCCCCTCACATACAGCCCAATATCTGCAGCACAGAAAAATGTATTTTGGAAGACGAGGAAGATGTCAGACAGCACACGGTAATTAAAAAGTAGCCTATGTTCAGGAGCCGGGTACTTTTTAATGAATAATTTCTGTGATTCATCACAAGCAGACAGCGTTCATTTCACCAGATGGTTTTAACTGTCCCTCAGCCTCAATTAACAAACATCCACAAATATCTGCCTACAGCTCTCTGGCAGGACCCGAAAATGAGGTTAGGTAAATTCCTGACGGCAGAACTCATTCATTATCAGTGTGATATCTGTGAAAGGACTGGGCCCGCTCCAGGAAATGAGAGGGGTCTGACGTGAGCAGATCTGGAGAAGGAAATTCAGTCTGAGTCTCCCAGTCATTCATGGGATTAAAAACATGTCAATGGTGCCAGGCTCGTATGAAAAATATTAATAATAACAATAATGATAATAATGATGATAATAATAATAACGGTAATGATAATGATAATAATAATGATAATAATAACAATAATGATGATAATGATTGGGACGGCTCCAGACTTAATAATGACAGCTGACTGACACACACTGGGCCGGATACCAAGCTAATAGCAAAAGACTTATGTACGATACATATGTAAGTCTCCTATACAGAGAGGTGTGCGTCTTTAGTACATAATGCAGAGAAAGGTTTCCACACAGGCACAGTATAGACTGATAGGAGACTTACGTATATATTGTACATAACAAGTCACCTGTCAGTCTATACTGCGCCTGTGTGGAAATCATTCTCTGCATCTTAGTCCCTTGGTGATGTCACTAGCGCCCGGTCAGTTGATTGGCAGCTTAGGAGGAAACAAGGGTCCTGAGTAATTCCACTGAAATAAACCTATGGTATTTGCTCTTTATTGGTTGATAAAATCCCAAAACAGGAATAGAGGCTCTTCAGTAATATGACTGGTTGATGGTGAGGACACTGGCTCCTAATCAGATGATAACGACAATATCGCATTCCAGGGAATGTCATTGGGTGCTGATGATGTCACTGTGGCAGGTAGACCACCATTTTAAATATACAGAGTAGCACCAAGATGATCAACAACCAAGGATGAGATTGTTTTGATCTGTCTGGTCAGAGGGTTCAGGTGGCGTTGCTGTTGCCATCTCTGCTGCTCCTTTGTTGAGCTCTACGTCCTGCAATCCTAGTTGCCCCAGCATCGGCATGAATGGGGAACTATAGTCCTGCCTCAGTGTCTATCGGTTGCCATGGATGTGGTTTGCCGGTAAGAAAATATGTCTCAATTCCGGCAGTTGGGTGCCGACGGACATCACTTTTCGTCAGGCTGCACTGTGAAGACATGGACCCTGCGAGAGCACCATTTTCGCCGAAACCTACCTATCCCCTTCTCGCAGCCTAACAGTAACCCTCCCCTAAACCCAACTTTAACCCACCGACCTCCGCAGCCAACCCTAAACCTAATTATAACCTTCTCACAGCCTAACAGTAACCCTCCCCTCAACCCAATTTTAACCCACCGACCTCCGCAGCCAACCCTAACCCTAAATATACCCTTCTCACAGCCTAACAGTAACCCTCCCCTCAACCCAACCTTAACCCACCGACCTCCACAGCCAACCCTAACCCTAAATATACCCTTCTCACAGCCTAATCCTAACCCTCTAACCTCGGCAGCCAAAACCATAGCCATTACCTTCCCGCAGTCTAACCCTAAACTTAACCCTCTGACCTCTGCAGCCTAACCCTCCCCTAACCATAACCATTGTTGCCCTTCAGCCTAACCCTCATATATCTGGAGCCTAACCTTAGCCCCTTCCTGTCCCGCAGCTTAATACTAACCAGAATGGGTACCTTTTTCGTAAATGGGCCATTCTAAATGGTACCTGTTCCGGCATTCCGATTGTCATTTTCAAAATGTAATTGTGAATAGTGTAGCTGAAATTAAGCTTTCAGCTGCATCATTCTGAAAAGTCAGCCCTTAGGCAGCTGCCATGACATCAAAGAATGTGCTGACCGCTCAACTACTCTAAACTGTCAGATAATCCCAAGAGACCCCGTCCCATCCATGCAGGCCTTCTCCAGAAGAAGAACAGGTCATCTCAGAGATAAAGGACACTCATGATTTCCATCAACTGACGACTGTCTCAGCATTTCTACAACGATTTATAAAAATAAACCCATCATTTTATGGAAGCAAAAGAAAGATTTTATTGCATTTGAAAACGATTCAGTGCAAATGCTTGAAAAAGACGTCTCTTTCCAAACTGGGTAACCTGAATTTTGGCAGCTTCCTAGACGTTTCGGAAGTCTTCCGGACATTCTGGGAGAGTCAGCAACTTTGTTATTATATAATGTCTTATATTATGAATATAGCACTCATAGGTAATATTTACGAAAGTTTGGACCAGAAAAAAAAAGTTTGGGGTCTATTTCTCTAACCCAATAATTTTTAACAGCTGAGTTACTTCATTTAGCTCTTATAGAGACTCTTACAGGAAATTAAATCCAGAATTCTTAGGGTTGGACATGTAAATGTGGGTGCACAAGAATTATACAGGCTGCGTGATTGCACTGGAATTCTTTTATGCTTTGACGGCCTTTTTTAACCACTTAAGTGTTCGTCACTGTGGCGTTATTGGGCAGCCTGTATATGTGTCAAGATTAACATAGAGACATACATAGGAACATAGGGCTGGATCCAGACTTAGTTAAGTGCTTGAAATGAGTTACTCCTGGGCTAAACCATGTTGATTGCAGGGTGAGTAAAGGTAATTGTATTCTTTGCATGCAGGGATATATCTTTGAATTGCTTACTGCACACAGATACTGACCAGCTTTACTATCACACTGTTATTTAGACTTGGGATAGGAAACATCATCTCTCAACTCTGTAAGCAACAGGTTAAATATGACTCCCCCTGCAATCAACATGGTTTAGCCCAGGAGTAACTAAGTTCAAGCACTTAACTAGGTCTGGATTCAGCCTATAGTGGATGTGGAACATGGTGGATGTGGTACCCAAGCATTGCCAGTGACATTATAGCTAGTATTATATATTTTGTATATATTTCATAGATATTATATATAGTCTGCTGATGAGATTGATACTGGGATAGTCCCTGATAATCCCTGATCCTGCACAACCTGACATTACACAGAGAGTATCTAGACCTCCGTACATGTTCTGCAACGGATCTCCAGGTGTTCAGAAATTAATTCTGTGCATCTGAAGAACCGCCACGACAGCCTAAACTCCATAAGGTGGGCGGGGTCAGTATTTACATTTTACAGAAAAGGCCGAGCTTTCCATTTCAGGATAATCGCAAGACACGTTGCGGTAACTGGACAGCAACGCTCGGGAGCAATAAGAAACACACATTAACGTGCGCACCTTTTTCTGCTTCATTGCTGCAAATATTTTTAGGTCTTTGAAAGACGTCATAGCACAAGATATAAAAAGTATATAGATAATTCTTTTACCGTTGCCAAGCAACAGATCTTATGTTTCTTCATTTTGATAGCTCCATTGGAGGCGGTGACTGAGCTATTCACAGAGTTAAAGAGAACCTGTCGCTTTCAATGCTGGGGCAGCCATGTTGTTAGCTATGACGGTCACATGATCATACCACACAGTAATGTTTCCAGGTCACAAGATTATACCACACAGTAATGTCCCCAGGTCACATGATTATGCCACACAGTAATGTCCCCAGGTCACATGATTATGCCACACAGTAATGTCCCCAGTCACATGATTATGCCACACAGTAATGTCCCCAGTCACATGATTATGCCACACGGTAATGTTTCCAGGTCACATGATTATACCACACAGTAATGTCCCCATAACCAAATATTATGCCACACAGAAATGTCCCCAGGTCACATTATGTTGCAGAGTAATGTGCCCATTTTACATGATTATACCATACAGTTAAGTCCCCAGTTCAATGATTATACTGAATAGTAATGTCCCCATTTCACATGATCATACCACACAGTGATGTCCTCAGTTCACATGATTATGCCACACAGTGATGACCCCATGTCACAAGATTATATCACACAGTAATGATCCCAGGTCACATGATTATACCACACAGTAATGTCCCCAGGTCACATGATTATGCCACACAGTAATGATCCCATGTCACATGATTATACCACACAGAAATATTCTCAAGATCCCATGATTATACCACCCAATAAAGACTACAAAAACTGGGGGTCTTACTGCGACACTCCCGCACTAACCTCCTCCCATATAATAGCAACTGTGGGACAGAATACCCTGGAAATGTAAGGTGTGAAATGCCGGAGAAGAAATGAGAGAGGTGACAGTCCAGGCTATTGCCAGCGGCTTTGGCCAGGGAAGCGTTAAAGTCCTGGAGACTGGAGGAAGATAAGCTTCACCTGAGTCTGGAACAGGTGACTGGAATGATAAACATCATCGGGCTGCATTAAGCTGAGCTCCTACCAGCGGCTCATACATCCATTCACAAAGCTCTGGAATCAGCACATTCTGCCGCGGTCGGGCAAATGGCAGAGTTCACCATCACTATCTGCATCCCCACATCCATTACTTATAAATAGCATTTCCATTATTTATAAACAGATATATAGCAGGAACCCGCAGAATGCACTCCAACATCTCTACTCCATACTCCTTTATCTGTCCCTGCTGAAGCCATCCCTGTACCAAATACCCCCCAGCATTCCGCAGCATGCCATTACATATTCATGAGTGAGAGTAACAGGAATATAAGTGTGTGCTAATGAATGACGCAGCTGGTTTGTTAGTGTCTAAGGGCCTGACCCAGACCTACCATGTAGCGCTGAGCGTACTAATGCTCAGCGTTACATGGTGGGATTCCCCTGACACTCCCCCTGTCCTATCGAATTTACACTCCCTTACGCCGGCTGAAGGCTACCCTAACTTCAGCCAACGTAAGGGAGTGTAAATACGCTGGGACAGCGGCGTTAGTACGATAACACCGCCCTCCCAGCCTCATTACCCTCCCTCCCCCGCCTCCCTGCACCAACCTCAGCGTAGTAACGCTGGGGGACGCCCCCTACAGCGTTACTACGCTGGTGCTACGGATGCCCGATCCGCGATCGGGCGTTGCCGTAGTTACGCCGGGCAACATATGCCCGGCGCATGCGTAGATCGTTTTTTTCAGTCGATCTTACGCCTACGCCCGCCGTATTAAACGTTACCGTTACTTACGCTCCTGTGGCGTGTAATTACGACGGCTGAAGTTAGGGTAGGCTTCAGTCGGCATAACAGTGTGTATTTACGCCAGCCACAGGGGGAGTGTCCGGGGGAAGGCATGTCGATTTTAGTACGCACAGCACATCGGCGGAACTCTGGATCAGAACCTAAGGATATAGGGGAATGTCAGGATTAATGATTAATGATTAAGGGGATGATTTAGATTTGTGATTAATTTAGTTACTTTGGTTAAAAGTCAGCTAATCCAATGTAATGATGGCGCTGTTCACAGGAAAATGTATCTTTTCTTAAAAACACCCCGCCTCTGTAACATGGGTGTGCGGACGCATTGATATAATCATTATCGCCATGATTACCAGCTACATAGCTCCCAACACTGAGCATCCGAAAAATGGGACAAAGTAAGCCACGACTTTGTTGCAACCAAACTCCACCCGGTTCTGCCCACAAAGGACCGTATTTGGTAAAAACTCCACCCATATTCACATAAACCCCACCCTTTTTTCAGCCCAAAAATCGTGACAGTCTTGCCTAAAGAGGGACAGTTAAGAGGTATGTACTGTGGTTAAACCAGGGGCCAGATTTACTAAGCTGCAGGAATGGAAGAGTGGAGATGTTGCCCATAGCAACCAATAAGATTCTAGCTGACATTTTCTAGTATGTAATAGGAAACCGAGAGCTAGAATCTGATTGGTTGCTAAGGGTAACATCTCCACTCTTCCCCTCCCCGCACCCCCCCATCCAAAGCTTGTGTAGTGCTGCACTGGAACAGGTTATAACCGCCCGGTCTGTCTGTGCCTCGGATGTAGCAGTGCTCACCCTTTGCCTCCCTCCCTACCCAGGATGGCTCAGCACTGTCGCTCCTCCAGGCTGGCAGCGAGAGGCTATGATAAGCAGTTAGCTGTCAGTAAGAACTCGGAATCTAGGAGGGGGACTGTCGGCACCTGTGATTACAAGTGCAAATGAGATCGTAGTAGCTGAGAGCCACAGCGTCCGGCGCGGCCGCTTCTGTTCCAGTGTGGCACCTGTTAAAAGAGTGCATTTACCGGCACATGTGCAGTATAAAAAATAAACCCCTATTTGTCATGTCTACAGGTGTAGAGTCCAGCTAGAGTATGGCTAAACATTGGGGTGTCGAAGGTATGGAGGAATAGGGGGCCGGATTTACAGCACCAGACGTATTTACCGTGTTTACCGTTTTTGACTACTGCGCAAGCGTAGTAAATTTTTTATGTCAAAAATTGACTACGGGTCAAATCGAGTACGGGTCAGAACTAGAATTAAGGAGTAATAATAAACAGCCAGATCCTAACTTTTATTATTATTATTATTACCCCTTATTTATATAGTGCCACAAATTGTCCACAGCGCTTTACAGAAAACGTTAGACATTCACATCAGTCCCTGTTGGATTAGGGTTCATTTATTCAGCAGCCAATTAACCTACCAGCATGTTTTTGGAGTGTGGGAGGAAACCAGAGCACCCGGAGGACACCCAAACAGACACGGGGAGAACTTGCAAACCCCACACAGATAAGGCCTAGTCCAGGAATCAAACTCATGACCTGCACACTGTGATGCACTCTGAGCCACCATGCTGCCTTGACTTCTGGGTGTTGTGCGCCTTCCATGCAGTAGAGTCAGTTTGCAGCTGCATTTCCATGAGCATGAGAATCCTTGTTAACCAATCGCAATGCTTCCTCACCCAATCATACTTAAGAGCAATGAAACTTCCCTCAGAGGGGCGGGGCTGAGTATAGAAGTAGGTGGAGCCTATGCTTATGGAATCCATCATTCTACACGCAGGAGAACAGGGTACTTCCTCTGCTCTGTTACGTGTGGGTGCTGGATCCGTGCCCTGGACCCTGTCTTTATTATTCTGAATTGTACGTAATGGCATCACCAAGACCTTACTGCACAATTTACATGCCTATGCCCATCCACTATGAGTATCTTGAATTTCGTGCGGAGCGCATTATTGGGCAGCTGCGTTTCTATGTACTGCACATTCACGGTACATCATTTCAGCAGGGTTGCCGAACTTTTTAAAGCTTCCCTCAGGGAGAACCTGGAGGAAAGCCATGGATGTCTACAAGGGGCAGGGCTTAATGGCACAATTTATGCAAATCATGTCATTAAGCTCCACCCCTTGTCAATCACTAATGTAATCTCTAGTGTTCCAGGGGATGGGTGGGGATGACATCATCAAGCTCCACCCATCCCTAGTAACTCTAGGGATTACAATAGATATTGATTGCTGGTGGGGTTTGCGGCAGATTTGCCGGCTCTCCCGGTATACCGGGAGAACTGCCCAAATTTCGGGAGTCTCCCGGATATGACATTTCCCTTGCTGGTATCAGCCCATATACTCACAGTATGCAGGGGCAAGCTGGCAAAAATGAGCCTGGGGGGGCAACTGATGCAAGTGTGCAAGTAGTCAGGACTACTTACTTGTGTGGCTGCATCACTCAGCAAAGGTATAAGCAGGTGGTGGCCCAAATCAGGAGGGGGTGGTCCAGCCCATAAGCCCCCATGTCCCTGGCCCAGCCCACCCCTGACTGCATGGATCTCGGCTGGCCACCTAAGCGTTCCTGGCCACGGTTGGAACCCCATCTAGACACTGTACACGGCTGCAGCCTGCCAAGTGAATGAATGAAGGCTCAGCCCAGTCGCTGTGTTCTGCCTCACATTGTGGCTCTGTGCATACTAGATAAAGGCAGACAGGTCTTCCTGCATCCCTCCCTCCCTCCTTCCCTGCAGCACCACAGAGCCTCTCCAAACTACAAGAGAGATGGCTACAACGTCTCTAAAAAAAAAAGAATCTGGACTTACTGTGTATTCTGCCGTCCATTCCCATCAGATGACAGCCACAAGACAAAGAGAAGAGGAGAAAAGTGATAAGTCTCATCATCATAATTATCATTAAAAACATTGTACATTCTACAAGACAGGACACAGATTTATTACTGAATGTAAAGGAACCCTTCAAATATAACAGGACATTGAGACTGATTTATTAAAATCATTACTACTATCAAGTTAAGGTGTTGCTAATATTAACCAATCAATCAGATTAATGCTGTAATTTACCTAGTACATTCCAGACCATGACAGCTGGCATTTGATAGAAGAAATAACTTCACTATTCATATATAGGGGACGGGGACAAGTCATATTGCAATGAATGCAAATAAATCTTCTTTTATTTCAATTTTTTTTTTTACTTTCTGATACAAATATTTTTTACCCACTGGATCAGCGTAAGTTTTAGATGGCAGAGTGAAGGTTAAAAGTGCCATCTGCCAACTCTAAAACTATTGCATGGTTTAAATTGGCAGCTTCATATGGTTTTCCCCAGATGTACACGTGCACCTGTTGTTACACGTACAGAGCAGAGGAGAGAGCAGGGGCAGAGCAGAGGAGAGAGCAGGGACAGAGCAGAGGAGAGAGAAGGGACAGAGCGGAGGAGAGAGTAAGGAAGAATTGAAGGAGGAGGTAGAGTGGAGGAGAGAGTGAGGTAGAGTGGAGGAGAGAGTGAGGTAGAGTGGAGGAGAGAGTGAGGTAGAATGGAGGAGAGAGTGAGGTAGAGTGGAGGAGAGAGTGAGGTGAGAGCAGGGACAGAGCAGAGGAGAGAGAAGGGACAGAGCGGAGGAGAGAGTAAGGAAGAATTGAAGGAGAGAGTGAGGTAGAGTGGAGAAGAGAGAAGAGACAGTGCAGAGGAGAGAATGAGGTAGAACTGAGGAGAAAGTGAGGTAGAGCGGAGGAGAGAGTGAGGTAGAGCAGAGGAGAGAGTGAGGTAGAGGAGAGAGTGAGGTAGAGCAGAGGAGAGAGTGAGGTAGAGCAGAGGAGAGAATGAGGTAGATTGGAGGAGAGAGTGAGGTAGAATGCAGGAGAGAGTGAGGTAGAATGGAGGAGAGAGTGAGGTAGAGTGAAGGAGAGAGTGAAGGAGAGAGTGAGGTAGAGTGGAGGAGAGAGTGAGGTAAAGTGGAGGAGAGAGTGAGGTAAAATGGAGGAGAGAGTGAGGTAGAATGGAGGAGAGAGTGAGGCAGAGTGGAGGAGAGAGTGAGGTAGAATGGAGGAGAGAGTGAGGTAGAATGGAGGAGAGAGTGAGGTAGAGTGGAGGAGAGTGAGGTAGAATGGAGGAGAGAGTGAGGTAGAGTGGAGGAGAGAGTGAGGTAGAGTGGAGGAGAGAGTGAGGTAGAATGGAGGAGAGAGTGAGGTAGAGTGGAGGAGAGAGTATTTTAACGATTTTGATTCTTTGTATTGAATTTATCATTGCCGAATTTGTTATTGCTGATCAGAAGCAATTTTAACATGAATCTACCATGGTGTTTTTAACTATCAAAGAAGTTTTTAATTGATATGTGTATTTCAAACAGGAAATAGACATTTTTACATATAGAACATTCAATTCATTCCTTTTCCTTAACTTTATACAAATGTATAGTGTAAGCATTTAAGGTTTACAGCAACAGGACAGATTATATATATGTTTCTTTAAACAAATTATACTGTTAAAAACAAACAGAACCACATAGCATCTGTAATAACAACACAACTTTACTTAAAACCAAAGAGCAGTAACTATGGCAACCAACTACACAGCAGCTTTCATACAATGGGGAAGTTTTACTAACACTTATAAAAAAAAGTGGAGAAGTTGCCCATAGCAACATCCATATTCTAGCTATTGTCTAGCACATTGCAAATGTGATTGGCTTCACTGGGTGACACCTCCATTTTAAATTGTAATAAGTTTACCCTGTAATACAGCATCCACTCCAACATGATCCCTTCCATGAAACATAGAAACATAGAAAGTGATGGCAGATAAGAGCCACATGGCCCATCTAGTCTGCCCATTTGTTTACTTAAACCTATACTGACCCTAGACCCTATTTACCCTCAATTTGGTTTATAATTTAGGACACCCTTATATTTATCCCAAGCATGTTTAAATTGTTCTACTGTATTGGCCTCAACCACCTCAGATGGGAGAATATTCCATTTATCTATCACCCTTTCAGTGAAGTCATTTTTTCG
>WWET01003214.1:0-15971 GCA_011038615.1 Limnodynastes dumerilii | reverse complement strand
TCATACTGCCGCTCTCAGCGAATTTACGCTCCTAACCGCTACGTAGACGGCGTTGCACTATTACTACGCATGCGCAGTAATGCAAATTTTCTAAGATCTTAAATATACGCTCCTAAGTGCCGTATCTCTGAATCAGCCCCACGATTCTTAGTTGGGAAACAAAGTCGTTCCTAAATATAAGCACCTAGACATAAGAATGTTCTTAAAGCTAGGGGTGTGGTTAGCATTTTTCTTTAGGATCTTTGCGTGCGTAAATTTAGGAATATTCCTAAATTCTTTCTTAAGTGTGAATCAGGTCCTTAATCCTTACACTGTAAGAGAATTCCATTAAGATGTTCCAACACTTTGCTGGAATAGTTTTGTCAGTTGAAAGTATTCTGTTGTCATGACTACTGCTTTGCACTTACTAATCTGTGTAGGGGTGCTGTGTGACACCACTCAGGACACCTCTCACCCATGGATGCAGCATGGAGACGCCAATGATATGTAAAGCAAGGTTTACATTGTGTATATTTACTTTACAAGTCCTCCTTTAGCCCAGCGACCAGCTCTTGTCTCTCCACCTGATCTGCTCGGATACAGGGATTTTAATAGTGTGTGACGTCCTGTTCTGATTTCCCCCAGGCTGGAGTCTCTAGTGAGCTGCTGACTGGCAGATCTTACATCGGGATAATACACAGAGGTGATGTACGTAGTTACACACAGAGAGATGAACAGTAACACCACAGGGGAAGCTTTCTCTACCAGCCATCTATGCATAGATTAGATGTGAAGGGACGGGGACACGGCTCATCCAAGGTCCTATAAACATGTTGTTTGTTAGAGGATCATTCATCTTTTGGGCCAGATTTACTAAGCTGCGGGTTGGGAAAAGTAGAGATGTTGCCCATAGCAACCAATCAGATTCTAGCTCTCACTTTCCTATTACATGTTAGAGAATGTCAGCTAGAATCTCATAGTTGCCGACTCTCCCGGAATGTCTGGGAGACTCCCGAAATTCGGGCAGTTTTCCCAGTATCACGGGAGAGCCGGCAAATCTCCCGCAAGGGACTTGTGGCTTAAGGTTTCCATGAAAACCACGGCCTCAAGTCATGCCCCCCCTGCCTGGAAACTCTAAGGACAGAGAGGGACTTGATGACGCAAACTGCATCATCTAGCCACTCCCCCATCCCTATGAAACCCCAAAAGAGGTAATTGATAGTCAAGAGGTGGGGCTTAATGAAGCGCTTTGCATTAAGCCCCGCCCCCTGCATGCATCTATGGCTTCCCTCTGGGATCTCTCGGAGGGAAGCCTTTAAAAGTCGGTAACCCTGTAGAATCTGATTGGTTGCTATGGGCAAAATCTCCATTTTCCAAACCCGTTACTTAGTAAATCTGATCTTTATGTGCAAACTTTTAAAACGTCGTTATCCATGTCCCTGAATTCTGAGCCTGTGAGCTACCTCAGGCCTACTTGCAAAAGTGCAGTGGGAGGGGCCTTGAGGGCATCCCCCTTCCTACTTCAGGATGGAACCCTCATCCTCCATCTTGGATTGGTTTAACCTCCAAGGTAAACAGATGTTATCGTCCTACAAAACAGACATACTGTATAAATGTATATATCCTTTAATAAAGAAGTACTATCCTGCAGAATACACTGGCTCCCCGCTAAGCCTCTGAGACTACCGGAATAATGAGCTATTAATGGCCATGATTAGACTGATGCGCAATTGTACACTCCATAATAGTAATGGAACATTACTAGATATTTAACATATGTAATCCTGGAGAATTAATGTAAATGAACTGTGATTTGCTGAAGTGGCTGCAATATATCCAGACTTACACTAAATCACAGATAGAAATCACACGCATGCAGCACTCTCAGTGCGAATGTGGATCCGTCTGATGCCGGATGGGACAGGTCGCTTGCGTATGTAGGTGGGAAATTGTACAGTGAGGGCGCACTAAGTGCCCTGCTCCCTATCCTGACTTTCAAAGCGTTCTTACTACTCATAGATGGGCATGGGAGTGAGGGGAGTGGCGTCTGCTCACCTCAGGGAGGACTGGAGGGCTGGATCCAGTGCTTTAATAATGCAAACACATGTAGTATGTAAGTGCAGTGAGAGCCCACAATCAACCTGCCGGCACTTAAGGAAGAGAGAGTTGGTACAGAGTGGAGGAGAGAGCGGGGACAGACCAAAAGGAGAGAGCTGGGACAGAGCAGAGGGGAGAGCAGGGACAGAGCAGAGGAGAGAGCAGGGACAGAGCAGAGGGGAGAGCAGGGACAGAGCAGAGGAGAGAGCAGGGACAGAGCAGAGGAGAGAGCAGGGACAGATATGCCATCATATCCATCATATGCCATCATATCCATCATATGCCATCATATCCATCATATGCCATCATATCCATCATATGCCATCATATCCATCATATGCCATCATACCCATCATATCCATCATATGCCATCATATCTATCATATCTATCATATCCATCATATCCATCATATGCCATCATATCTATCATATCTATCATATCCATCATATCCATCATATGCCATCATATCTATCATATCTATCATATCCATCATATCCATCATATGCCATCATATCTATCATATCTATCATATCCATCATATCCATCATATGCCATCATATCTATCATATCTATCATATCCATCATATCCATCATATGCCATCATATCTATCATATCTATCATATCCATCATATCCATCATATGCCATCATATCCATCATACCCATCATATCCATCATATGCCATCATATCCCATCATATTCCATCATATCCATCATATGCCATCATATCCCATCATATTCCATCATATCCATCATATGCCATCATATCCCATCATATTCCATCATATCCATCATATGCCATCATATCCCATCATATTCCATCATATCCATCATATGCCATCATATCCCATCATATTCCATCATATCCATCATATGCCATCATATCCCATCATATTCCATCATATCCATCATATGCCATCATACCCATCATATCCATCATATGCCATCATATCCATCATATGCCATCATACCCATCATATTCCATCATACCCATCATATCCATCATATGCCATCATATCCCATCATATGCCATCATATCCATCATATGCCATCATATCCATCATATGCCATCATATCCATCATATGCCATCATATCCATCATATGCCATCATATCCATCATATGCCATCATATCCATCATATGCCATCATATCCATCATATGCCATCATATCCATCATATGCCATCATATCCATCATATGCCATCATATCCATCATATGCCATCATACCCATCATATCCATCATATGCCATCATATCTATCATATCTATCATATCCATCATATCCATCATATGCCATCATATCTATCATATCTATCATATCCATCATATCCATCATATGCCATCATATCTATCATATCTATCATATCCATCATATCCATCATATGCCATCATATCTATCATATCTATCATATCCATCATATCCATCATATGCCATCATATCTATCATATCTATCATATCCATCATATCCATCATATGCCATCATATCTATCATATCTATCATATCCATCATATCCATCATATGCCATCATATCCATCATACCCATCATATCCATCATATGCCATCATATCCCATCATATTCCATCATATCCATCATATGCCATCATATCCCATCATATTCCATCATATCCATCATATGCCATCATATCCCATCATATTCCATCATATCCATCATATGCCATCATATCCCATCATATTCCATCATATCCATCATATGCCATCATATCCCATCATATTCCATCATATCCATCATATGCCATCATATCCCATCATATTCCATCATATCCATCATATGCCATCATACCCATCATATCCATCATATGCCATCATATCCATCATATGCCATCATACCCATCATATTCCATCATACCCATCATATCCATCATATGCCATCATATCCCATCATATGCCATCATATCCATCATATGCCATCATATCCATCATATGCCATCATATCCATCATATGCCATCATATCCATCATATGCCATCATATCCATCATATGCCATCATATCCATCATATGCCATCATATCCATCATATGCCATCATATCCATCATATGCCATCATATCCATCATATGCCATCATATCCATCATATGCCATCATACCCATCATATCCATCATATGCCATCATATCTATCATATCTATCATATCCATCATATCCATCATATGCCATCATATCTATCATATCTATCATATCCATCATATCCATCATATGCCATCATATCTATCATATCTATCATATCCATCATATCCATCATATGCCATCATATCTATCATATCTATCATATCCATCATATCCATCATATGCCATCATATCTATCATATCTATCATATCCATCATATCCATCATATGCCATCATATCTATCATATCTATCATATCCATCATATCCATCATATGCCATCATATCCATCATACCCATCATATCCATCATATGCCATCATATCCCATCATATTCCATCATATCCATCATATGCCATCATATCCATCATATCCATCATATCCATCATATCCATCATATCCATCATATCCATCATATCCATCATATCCATCATATCCATCATATCCATCATATCCATCATATCCATCATATCCATCATATCCATCATATCCATCATATCCATCATATCCATCATATCCATCATATCCATCATATCCATCATATCCATCATATCCATCATATCCATCATATCCATCATATCCATCATATCCATCATATCCATCATATCCATCATATCCATCATATCCATCATATCCATCATATCCATCATATCCATCATATCCATCATATCCATCATATGCCATCATATGCCATCATATGCCATCATATCCATCATATGCCATCATATCCATCATATCCATCATATCTATCATATCCATCACATGCCATCATATCCACCATATCCATCATATCCCATCATATCCATCATATGCCATCATATTCATCATATGCCATCATATCCCATCATATCCATCATATCCATCATATGCCATCATATCCATCATATGCCATCATATCCATCATATCCACCATATCCATCATATCCATCATATGCCATCATATGCCATCATATGCCATCATATCCATCATATCCATCATATATTAGCCTTTGTACACAGATTGGACATTGGATACGTGGAAAAAAAATTAGAAATTTGTCTTCTACATTTAGGAGGAAATTTCAGGTGTCTACAATCGTTTGGAGATTTAACAACAATATTGGGAGGTTCAATGAATTCATTTTAAGTAATTTTAATAAATATTTGACTTATTGTTGTATTTGACTTATATTGTAATCAATTGAAAGGTTTAACACGAATTTAGGAGTCTGACATGATCATGAGTCTGTCCTCATTAATGTATAAAATCCCATTGCCAGGTTCTTATTCACACGTGAGACTGAAATCTTGGATTCCGGCATTGCTGTGACCTCTCAGACAGCCCACACAGGTCCAGTTATCCATGAAGAAGCCTCCTCAGCCTCCTATAATTACACAGGGATCTTATTTAATGAGATGTTGGTACCATTAACAGCATTGCTAAATGCTAACTGTCAGGTAGTTTCCTGCAATAATGTCTCCTCAGTATCCCTTCAGAATGCCATAGCCTTTATTTTGTATAATATTAAGTCTCAGGGTTACATTTCTAAGAAACCTATTAGAGAAATATATTGTATAAATTATATATTCAGGAGTCTGATGCTGAGGTCTGATTTTATTTTCCATTCTTGGTGTGTTTGGAATGCATCGTGGATGTTTTTTTTATCATGCGCATGGTGAGGTCTTCTAACTACTATGTACAGTATAAGCTAAGGAATTCGGGCAGTTCTCCTGGTATCCCGAAACAGCAGGCAAATCCGGCTGACAGGTGAGTATTTCCCCAACCCTTATCCTATTCCTCACCCTTACCCACCCCTTTCATTACCCTAACCCTCTCTCTATCAGCCTGACCCTAACCTTCCCTTTATCCATCCATCCCTTCCCTTCAGCCTAAATCTAAGTCTCTCCTTCACCGATCCATCCCCTCCCACAGCCTAACCCTAAGTTTCCCCTTGTTACACGCTGCAATTGTACTGTTGCAGGGTACTCCAGTCCACGTTTCCCTTGCAGCATTCCTTCTTGCTAGGGATCTTAGCTGATTACTTCGCAGCTGGGATGCCCTAGCTGAAGATTTGGCTGTGTGCATTCAGCAGCCAATGGAGATGTGGCTCTCCCTTTAAATAGCAGTCACCTGATGGTCTCCTTGTTGCTGGTCATAGGTCATAGCTTCTAGTGGTCCTGTCTGTGCTTCTGTTGTGAATTTATGTTCATTTTCTGATTCTGAGTGCCTTGTTTTTTCCCTGCCATGTCTCTCCTTTGTGCCCTGGACTCCTGCCTTGCCTCCATTGTTGTTACCTGGTGTGAGTGCGTTTACCTGCTGTTAGTTGTGTGGAAGCCCCTGTCTCATTGTTTGTATTGTCTGTCTATATTCAACCTTGTGCTGGTACTGTCTCTTTCTGCTCACAAATATATCTCCAGTCTCATTCTGATTCTGTGATTGCTGTGTGTTTTGTGTTGCAATCTGCTTTTCTCTGATTACCTCCACCTGTCGGTTTATTCAGTCTGTCTGTTTTTACTTTTGTTCTTCTGAATAATTTGCTTTTGGTGCTTTCCTCCTGCACCATTCTGTTTGACAGTCTGTCTGTATTCATACCTTGCTCATTCACCTGCTTGTCTGGTTATTAAAGTGCAGTCTCTCTACTTCCTTGCTCACTCACCTGCACGCTATCTTGCCTAGCCTTGGCTGACTCCTGTGTAAGTTTGGCCTTTTTCTGCTCTCCTTTCTGTGAGTTTGGTCCCTGGGGGCCGCGACCTGCTACTGGTTTTGCAGCCAAATTCATCAGCACCATCAGGGGCTCTGGTGAACACTGGCCACTAGTTAGACTTTGCACCCTGGGGTTCCTTCCCTGTAACACCCCTTAGGGTCAGAAAGGTGTTGGTGTAATGAATGGGTAAGTTTCCGAAAAATAGATTCAGCATACTTACCCATTCATTTAAAACATCTCTAATTAAAAACATTTTCAAAATACAGACAGAAGACAATTAGCGGTCGGATATGTTGAGAATGTCTTTTTCGTAGCGGCGAATGCAACCGTCATCAATGGACTATTCAGCTATGACATAGCTCCCAACATTTTCAATACGGAAAACTGGGCAAATAAGCCGTGCCCCAGGTCCTGCCCAAACGCCAACCCTGGTCCCAACCAAACCCCGCCTGTTTTATCATAAACTCCACCCCCTTTGGTGGCCGCACGGGACAAAATTAACAAAGAAGAGTGAAAAAGCTAAAAATAATTATTGGACCATGTTCACAGATCCGTTTTCACGTGGCGTTGTGTTCATATTTTTAAGTACGTTTTAACTGCGCGTGCGTAGTAACTTTATTTCCATACATCACGTAGATTTTACGCACTTAAGTGCATGACTGACGTGAATCGCACTGGGTCAAATACGTACGGATGGGCGGGGTTGAAAAATGGCCGTTAAAATTTACATGAAAGTGGGTTGGAGGAGGCATTTAACTGGAAGCATGAGGGCACAGTCATTAAGAATCACCATCCTCGCTACCAACTTACTGAAATTCAAGGTCACCCCAATAATTGTAATAATAATAAAATATTCCCTTTCAAGGGTCTTACAGATGTGAAATGTAATTAGAGAAGATGTATGAAGACTGGGTAAAAATGTCTACATTGCACAATCGTGCATCACGCTGTGGGTCAGTAAAGAGAAAGAGCCAGCGCTGCAGAACACAGCAGAGCAGGGGATTCTGGGAAAGTGCTCTATTTCTCCTTGTATTTCAGATTTCAGTAAAATAGGACACGTCATTCTCCTGTGTGTTTGTCTGAGCTGCATTTCATTTGTGTCAAAAGTTTTTCATGGAGTATACATAAATACATGCTGGCTGGAAGGATCCAATTACACAATGAATTCATACTGGAGAGTAATAGGGCCTCATGGGAAAGCTCAGGGGCCACGGAAACGCCTCGGGATACCGGTGCTGGTGTATTTATTACTGCTATGTTGTGGCTGCGGTGCTGGATTTACTGCAGTGATGAGGTCATAAGGACTGCTCACAGCTCCGAGGATGCTGTGATTCCTCCCCAAGTCTACCTGTGTCTACAGCCACGCTAGGAATCTTTCTCATCTCAGTGCACCGAGCTCTGCCATTGCTGCAGTATAAAGGACCACATAATCGCCCACCATCAGGTGACTTTAATATACTGGCTTCCAAATACCCTCCAGCAAAGCTGGCCTTAGCTGAGTGTGCGCCGGCTGGTGTGACGCATCTTGGCGTGATTCTGTACTTTGCGTATATAGAAATGATGCGCACACTAACGGTTGGTATACAGACCTAAGCGTAAATGGCTGGGCTTCGGCTTGTGTTCTGAAGGGCGTTTCACGGCAGCATAGTGCCGCCACAAATAAATGAGTGTGTGATGTCACATAGGGGGCGGGGCACCGCAGACCTTTAGTAGCGAATTACATAGGGCCGATACGCTGTAGTACAGCCTGCCAGAGAGGGACATAAGTAGGAATCGGTGATACACAGTGATTATATCGCTATTCCTACTAGTATCTGTATATCTCTCCACAAGTGTCCCGGGACACCTGAGCCCCGTCTCTGTCAGGGCCTGAGACACTAGTCCTGGCTGTCCCCACCGATGGCAGCCCTGTGGCAGTGAATGGATGGAGACAGGAAGTCAAAGGGCTGGATGCAGAATTAAGTACATACCGCGACCGTAACTCCTCCGCAGCAGAGACAGCGTTATCCTATATTTCCTTCGCTCCCCTCGCATGTACAGCATTTCCGTTCACCCTACCATAAATTAAAACGCACCTGTCTCCATGGAAAATGGGGTTTGTGCGTAATGAAGGATCGTACGTAAGTGCTAGCATCCTAAATATCCGCTTTTCCTAATTGCAGCATGGGCCAGATTTACTAAGCTGTGGGAATGGAGAAGTGGAGATGTTGCCCATAGCAACCAATCAGATTCTAGCTCTCACTTTCCTATTACATACTAGAGAATGTCAGCTAGAATCTGATTGGTTGCTATGGGCAACATCTCCACATTTCCAAACCTGCAGCTTAGTAAATGTGGCCCCATGTGTGCAATTAGGAAAGCGGACGTTTAGCATTCTAGTGATGGTAAAACACCCCCGTTTCTATTATCTGAAGGTATTCTTTCCATCCACCAGCAATGTAAACAATATTTCTGTCTTGATGCGGAATGGTCAAAGTATTGATCCTGCTCTTTCCTAAGTCAGGGAGATCTATAATACGCCAATGTGTGCCTGACAGCGAAAGAGTGATAGGAATCCCTGCCCTGTGTCAGTGGCAGTATCTCTATATATCACGCAGGTGACCCGGGTTAGTTTACAGGGCATGGTGGAAACCAGCCAGCCATCCCTAGCAAATGATATTACATGAGGCATTAGTGAAGTGTTCAATATTAGGATATATTCAATATAAGAATTGTTGCCAGGTAAAGTTTGGTACTTTTTTTTCTAGGATATGCCTCAAGCCAGGGGAAGAAGGTTACAGGTTCCCATAGCAAGAAGGCGGGGCCTGAGTCTGCATGGGCAGGACTAGGAGGAGCCAGGTGGGACTGGGGGCGGAACTGGGCAGGACCACTGCTTGATAGAAGCTGTCAGAGCTACAGTGCTATACATACATACACTCATACATGGAGGGCTGAGCGCTGTTTTAAGCTGTCAGCCTTTGACAGCTTACTTACAGTGCAGGTGGAGCAAGGCTCAACTCTGGGTCCCATAGCAGCCGCACCCCTCGTACCCTCTGCAGTTACACCCCTGCCTCAAGCATCTACCATATGATACACTGTGGCATAGACGCGACCACTGTGAAAACATTGGTGACATTTTGTGAAAATGGCGATTGGTGGAAGAAAGTGACATTGCAGAGGTGACATGTCCAGTGAACTGCTTTATCATTATTTTTCCATTGAGTGCGGTTGTTGCAAACTCACAATTTGTAGCATTAATAGTGAATGTATTTTGCCACCATGGAATTGTATCATGCAGGTACATCTCTAGGTCCCCATTCAGGGATATAACTAAGCATTGACATGCTTTTCTGTCAGATTAATGCATGATAACCAAGTTCCAGGCATTCCCTTAAGTCATGCACCTTAGGCAGCAGCCTAGAGAGTCTTATGTTTGATCAAGCACTGTCCATACCCACAAGACACACACACACACACACACGCACACATATATTTTTTACATATTTTTGCTATGCTTTTGATGTACATTTTTGCCATTCAGCCCTCAAGACCTTTAATTAATATATGTCCTCTGCTATCTGATATCACTCCTGTGCTTATTGCCCCGGGCATCGCATTTCCCAGACAATGAGAGCGGCTATCTTGTTTAGCAAGTACTATAATGTTCGCTAAATGTGTCTCATATATCATGTTATTATGTAACAATATAAAATGACAGGAACATGTAAACAATCTACTATGTACTAAATGCCGAGGTAATGTTATTACAGGAATTTCTGTCTTCACGCACAAATATAGCAAGCTCATTAACAGCGAGGAACTAGTGACACCGCTGAAGGTGACGAGGAGGAGAAACACTGCGCAGGAGGCAAAAAGTAGTTTTAATTAACAAACCTATTTAGAAACTGAGAAAGCAACGTCTCAGTTCCAAGTGTCATTTGCATTTGTGTGTGTGGGTTCTCTCTGAAGAGCCTGTTACAAATCAAATAGTGTCTGATTAGGTCTGAACTGCGCCGCTGATACAGTGAGCGAGGGCTTAAGCCTAATGACTTTTAGATCACACACATAATTAAAGACTCTTGTTCGTGACTTAAAAAAAAATTAAATAAAAACCCCTCAGTAATGATTGGAGAGGTTTTATTTAATGGAATCCTCAGTTGCTAATTAGAGACTTTTTTATTTATTTTATTTTTTTACTCATAAAGCCACAAAGAATTAAGAGGTTGGGTTCCTTGGTGGAAGGAAATCCCTGACCATGGTTTGAAATAAAGCTTGATCGTTTCAAAAATGATCACATGATACACCGTATAAAGAATTATGAACTCCATTGTGGGCGGGACACGGAATTCTGCCAAATCCTTTGCAGACGTCAACAGTCACATTCCGCGATGACTGTTAGGGCCAGATTTCTTAGGCTGTGGGCTTGGAAAAGTGGAGATGTTGCCCAGAACAACCAATCAGATTCTAGCTCTCACTTTGCTATTACATACTAGAGAATGTCAGCTAGAATCTGATTGGTTGCTATGGGCACCTGTAGCTTAGTAAATTTGGCCCTTAGAATCAGATTCTATTAAGCACAATGGACCTGAGTCACAGGTAGAGGTCAATTCTGTATGGCAGCCTCTGCTGTGGAGGCTATTGTACTGAATTGTTGATCCACAACCCCTCATGCCCCCCCCCTGCCCTCCTATGTGCAGACTAGGGATCCTCCAGCAGGACCCTACCTCAAGTATTCTGCATGGAGACCCTTACGTAGCCAAGCAATTACTGTACAAGTTACATGCTTAATCCCTCCTCTGTGCGTATCTTCTACACATGGGGGGTGGGCAGGAGGCGGGAGGAGGATATCCACACAGGGTGCAGCATCGATCAGTTGTGCTCCGTTATGGAGACAATGGTTTGCACACGCCTGGAGCACTTAGTTGTGAAACTGGCACAATATGCCTCCAGAATGCACATGGCGCGATTCTACAGCAATGATAGAGATGAAAGATAAAAATCTGTGATGTTCGGCTAACTTAATAGACGGAAATAAGAACACTTTGCGCCTATTCTCGTCATCACGGGGGAATAGAAAGAAAGGGCCTGTTCCAGACCTGAATGTTTGCACGATTGTGTAGCGTGTACCAGAACAGTGAGCCAGACCTGACACCATGACTGCATGAACAATAGCTTTCAGAGGGTCGTTTCATAGAACGACGTAAAGTGACATCGGATCCAGAGTTTGAAATTAAGAGGAGAACAGGTGGAAAGTTACTCCTGGGCTGAACCATGTTGAATTGCAGGGGAGGCAAAATTTTACAAACATGAGAGGCGATGTTTCCCAGCCCATGTCTAAATAACAGTGTGATAGTAACGCTGGTCAGTATCTGTGCAATAATATAATAATAATATAATAGTATTAGAGATGAGAGGTGATAAATAACAGTGTGATAGTAACGCTGGTCAGTATCTGTGCAATAAGCAAAAGCAAAATATTCTCCCTGCAAATATCCACCTGATTTCCTCTTATTTCTAAACTCTGGATCTGGTCATATATTAGTGGAAGTAATAGTGAATTATGAGAAATTACACCTCCTCAGGTCAGGCTTAAACCATTGCTTCTGCTAGCAGCGTTATTACTTTTATTCTTGACTTTATATTTCATTATCCTTTTGTTTTGATCACACTTGCAACTTAATTTATTTGTAGCATTTTGGGGAGGTGATACATAATACGGCAATTGTGCACTTGTCGAAAGTTTATTATATTATATCATTATTATTATACTAAGTATAATATAACAAAAATAGCATTTTATGAAATAACAGGAAACAGCTTTTAAATGTAATCCATGTTTAGTTACAATTGGTTACTTTGGTCTATGTGACAATAATCTTGTAGCAGTATGGCCACTAGATGGCGCAGATCTCATGTTTCAGTCCTCGTGTTGTCTTTAGAGTAAAGTCCAGGCTCTGACAGGATTCTAAAATCTCTAACAAATTTATGCTACAAGATCATATGACACTGGCCAAATATTTCCATGTGCCCCTGTGAGAGGGCTGTTGTGTCTGTGCATTATACTTGGCTACTGATATTCAAATACTATGGAGTTCTCCTGGTCTTCTTGGAGAGTAAAGCACCCCCCAGTGATGTGTTTCTCATACCATCCAACATGACCCATTCCATTAGGTACAAAATACTCTATTCCGGATCTTCCAACTTACAATTTAATGAACTAACTAATGTTTAAAAAAACTTTTTTCACTTCAACAAAGGTGGTTACCATAGTAACTGACAGGTGGGCTCTCCGGAGCAGAGCATAGTGTACCTAATGGAATGGGTCATGCTGGAGGGTATGGTTCCTATGTCTATGTTGTCCATAGTAACCTAGTAAAAGTGGAGTTGTTGTCTATAGCAACCAGATTTCAGCAGCATTTATGTTGCTATGGGCAACATTTCCATTTTTTTGGAAGCTTTATTACCTCTACCCCAAAAAGGTAAAACATAATGGACCTTACAGTGGGCATAAAATGCAAAGTGACAGGTTAAGCAGTTTATGTAATCACACTGAACATTTAGTACATCAGCCGCTATAAATCATCCTCTATTCAGTGCCTTCTATTACTGAACATAAAACCATTCCAAAGACTCCATATTGCCATAAGATTCACACATGACATGTAGTATAGCAGCTGAGGATAGAATGTATCCTGACATGTAAAAGTGTTATTATTTTGGTGCTTTGTGTGATCAGATGACCCAGCGCTTATATTGTATACTGCACACACAAGATGCAGATTTCTCTGGAATCCAAAAAACAAAGCCTGGCATTGTATTAACGCTGGGAAGTCATTGCTGGAGGTTATTTTCCCCATGCAGAATGCTGTAATAATATAAAAGAAGGAGATTAAATGAAAAATGTGCTTTCTAATTGACTGCCCATTGCACAACCATCCGTAATTCATCTCATAATGTGATTTCACTGAAGGTAAAATGAAAATATAAAAAAAAAATGTGTTTTCACTGCAGTGAGATATTATATTTACAGCACCAAAAAAGACTAAGAGTCAGATTTACTAAGCTGCAGGGAAGGAAAAGTGGGGATGTTGTCCGTAGCAACCAATGAAATTCTAGCTAACATTTTCTAGTATGTAGTAGGAAAGTGAGAGCTAGATTCTGATTGGTTGTTATGGGCAATATCTCCACTTTTCCTTTCCTGCAGCTTAGTAAATCTGGCCCTAAAAATCTTAAGATTTCCTAAGATATTTTTTGATGTGTGCCCTCAGAAAACGCCAACTTTGCAGAATTCTGCATATGGGACCGTACTCACAGATCCGTTGTCACGTGGAGTTGCGTGCGTATTTTTAGGTACGGTTTAACTGCGCATGCGTAGTCACTTTATTTATGTAAGTTACGTAGAATATACGCACATAAGTGCTTTTGGCACGGACACGGGATATACGTACGGAGGAACGGCATAGAAATACGTACTTGAAAATTAACATGAAAATAGGTGGGGGGAGGCATTTAAATGAACGCTTGAAGGCGCGGCTATAAAGAATCGCACGTACGGAACACACATAACGCACTTAAGCACACACATAAAGAACAGAGTGGGCTATGGAGGTGTAAGTCTACGATTGTGCAGCCGGGAGAGGGGAGTGTCCTGGGTGTTGGTGGGAGAGGGGAGTGTCCTGGGTGTTGGTGGGAGAGGGGAGAGTCGTGGGTGTTGGTGGGAGCTTTCAAAAGAACGGATCTGTGAATACAGTCCTTGGTCCTTATGTATTGTTACCTTTTACTCATGCCCTGGCCAAAACAATATAGAATATAAGCCACAGACAACAACATTGGCCAATTATTGGATGTCTATACACACTGGACCCAATCAATGTGAAACACCCACATTGATAATCCGATGTCACTGTCTGAGCGGATACATGCGCAAGTGTAAATCCATTCCTGGTTGCCATGGGACACCATGTGGGGACCACCAAAACACCAAGGGAGAGTAGGTGAAAATACATACTTAGGGCTCCATTTAATAAACTGCAGAAAAGAAAAAATGGAGATGTTGCCCATAGCAAACAATCAGATTCTAACTCTGATTTTTTTTTTAGATTCTAGAGAATGTCAGCTAGATCTATGGGCAAAGGACTGTGTTCAGAGGTAAGAGAGAGTTAGGTGTGGGTTGACTTGCACCTATCTCTCATACCTAAATGGTACCCAGATTGCGGAAATGACCTACTACAGATGCATAGTTGGTCATTTTCTAATTCTCCGCACTTAAGACGCAGAAGCTTCTTACGTGTGAAAACGGTCCCACATCTCCACATTTACTTTTCTGCATCTTAGTTAATCTAGTCGCTTGAGCCCATATCACTGAACACACAGCCTGCTAGATTACCAAAACAAATCTCCACCAGTAATGACCATTAAACACAAGACGAAATCTGCAGGAATGAAACACGAATCTTATATCTATTACTTATCATCATTTTACATTGCAGTGCAGTAAAAACAAGCGCATTTATTTACTAACAGGAACTCATAAACATGATCAGTAAACTGAATTAGCAATTACTGGGAAATCATTGGTCCTGCCAGCTGCTTCTGAATTAACCAATCGAAACAGAGTATTCTGAATAGTAATTGTTACTCAGACACTTTGATGGTACTGTATTTTAAGTCATGCAGTTTGCTATAACTATATACAAGCTCTACATATGATATGATTATCACTCTGTATTTGTTTAGTGTTTATCAAGCATGAAGAATGGACAGCCAGAAATGACAGCAAAATGTGTGGGTGCACAGATGTTCCTAACTGCCTGTAAGCAACTCTCCCATCCCAGACCAGAAGGAGAAGGAGAGTTACCAGAGCTGATAATAGTACAAACACAGCCTAATAAATATTTACTAAGTGTAATTATCCAGTCTGATGCTCAGAGCTGTGAAGGATACATGCTGTGTGTCTTATGCCCATTCTCTTTCATTCTCTAACACTTCTCTCATTGTAAACACATTCCTTACACAACTCCCTGTTATTTCATCTGTTTTCCTATAGAAGCCATTACCCCCTCTACATAAAGTATAAACTCTCCACCACTCTCTCCTCTCTGTATATTCT
>WWET01003213.1:121799-139226 GCA_011038615.1 Limnodynastes dumerilii | reverse complement strand
ATATATACATATACATACACACACACACACACACACACATACATACATACATACATACACACAGTAGTACACCATACATAAAATACAGTATAAAACATAGATATATACATTATATTAAATGCACCATATTACACATACAGTATACAACACACATGTCTCATACAGTATATACTATGCACCATATACAACATACAGTATATAAAATGCACCATATACAACATACAGTATATATAAAATGCACCGTATAAGTCATACAGTACATACCATACATACAGTATTTACAATGCCCCATATATATCATACAGTATATACAATACATACAATATACACAAAGCACCATACACAACATACTGTATACAGTGCATTCAATGCAACACCATAACCACCACATGCAATACTACTCTATAACCACCCTATAGAATGCACTCTGCATGGATCACTACTAAGGAAAACACCTTGGTTACATAATGTATTGATCCATCATCGCTGCTCTCCCTGTTTCCTATATCAGATTGATCAATGATTAATGATCAATGATAGAGGAGATGCAGATCTCAGATAGGGCTGGTAAGAAGATCCAGCAGGATACTGATCTCTACCCTCCTGTAACCCAGCCCAGGCTGGCAGGGGCCGGGGCTGAGGGACCCCGGCAGGTGCACGGACCCCCTGTGCTGAGTCACTGGGGTAGGTGAGTGCAGTGTCTTCCATACAGCGCTGTACTCACTATATAGAGCAGGTTCAGGACGCATAGTGAATTCTTGGAGCAGGTGAACCCTCCACAGACCATGTTGGCAGCTCTCAGTCTCCCTCCTGGTGCGGTGTCTTGTGTGATGCGACAGCTGTGACCAACGTGTCCCCACCTCTTGCCCTAGGTGGAGAATAATGGAGGGGGGGTGGTTCTCTCTCTTACATCTAAGCGCATGATAGCGGCTGCAGCCGGCGAGCGCCCTCTAGCGGCCACCCCTGGAAGTCCTCTCTGGTTGATTATTCAAAATGAATTCGTCATTTCGGTTCTTTGGAGCGTTGTGACAAGTCACATTAACCTCTTCGTCACTGGGGTGACTTTACGCTAAACTTTTACTTATACTTTTAGAGAAAAATGAGATTCTGTAACTCTGGCAACTTCAATGTCTTATTAACAATCAAGTGGGAAACCAGTTTATCTACACATTGCATACAGACAGGTGCAGTAGGAACCCCTATCAGATTAGGAACAGATGTTACAGGTTTTACAGGTTGTTCTAGTGCCTTTTCCATCCTGTCTGGTTCTAAATTCTCATTACCGGTTCCAAATGTGTGCAAAATATACAGGAGCCTCATCAGGTGGGTGGCAAATATTTGAAGGATCAAAAATTAAAGAGGAAAATAAATAGAGTCCATACTCCCCCCTCAGCTCTGGACACCCTGAACTTATATTGGTTACCATAGTGCCAACTCTAAATGAATATCAGGGAGACTGACTCCCTGAAGAGCGGGTTATCTTCCTGACCTCCTGAAGAGCGGGTCATTTCCCTGACTCCCTGAAGAGTGGGTCATCTCCCTGACCCCCTGAAGAGTGCGTTATCTCCCTGACTTCCTAAAGAGCGGATCATCTTCCTGACTCCCTGAAGAGCGGGTCATCTCCCTGACCCCCTAAAGAGTGGGTGATCTCCCTGACTCCCCGAAGAGCGGGTCATCTCCCCAAATCCCTGAAGAACGGGTGATCTCCCTGACTCCCTGAAGAGCGGGTCATCTCCCTGACCCCCCCGACATGACTTCAATAATGGAGACAGAAATGAAAAATACACTTTGGTCTCTCGTTAATCAGCTGCAGTGTCTCCTTTTATCTCTCTATAAAGATGAAGAAGTCAGCGGATCCTATTCACAGTCTCCACAATAATGCTTTAGCAGCTCTAGACATGCCCATAGGCAGGGCTATTCTCAGGACACACCCCTTTGGCTGTACAGGACACACCCCTTTGGTGCTGTACTTTAATTGTTCTGTCACAATCTCCCTGATATTCATTAGTGAAAGTTGGCAGCCATGTTGGTTATTAGTAATTCACTATTTTAAAACTTGGAAAATGGTAAATCCTAAGCATTTGCAGACCCTCCAACATGTCCCATTCCATGAGGTGCAAAATGCTCTGTTTCTGAGCTCCCCACAATCAGTCACTATGGTAACCTGGGTAGAAGAGAAAATGTATTTGAGACATCCATTTATTCATTAAAACCAGGTGGCAGTTGAAAGCTTAAGAGCGGAGTTTATTGTACCTAATGGAGGGTCTGCATTTGTCAAAATGAGCTAGTTGGGCAGGGAATCTAGTAGGTGGTTTATGACTTAAGGCCTACAATCTTAGTGCCTTCACCAAGAAGCATGAAACATGGAAGTCTACTAAACTTTCTATATTGCAGTTTACAGATTCTAGACAGAAGGACAAGTCCTCATTCACACACCCTCCAACATGACCCATTCCATTAGGTACAATGTAGTCTGCTCCTGAGCTTCCAACTGTCACTCACCTGGTTTAAATGAACTAACTTATATTTAAAAAACGATTTGCTTCAACAAAGGAGGTTACCATAGTAACTGATGGTTGGAAACTGAGGAGCAGAGTGTTTTGTACCTAATGGAATGGATCATGTAGGAGGGTATGCATTCAGAGAGATGAATTATTCTCAGCATGACGTGGTCCTTTGTTGGAGGAGTTTCCAGATGTCTTCTTATCTTGACTTTGATGAGCTGGTGGTGAATTGTTATGGAGTCACTCCAGAGGTTATGGCTGTAAGGGGTTTATAATGTCCTCTGGTATTTTAGTGCAAACGATTGTTTATGACTGGAAGAGGCATAGATCTCGATCCCTGGAGCAGCGAACACGGTGCTCCGAAAGGTAAGTAACTATTCTACCCCCAACTCACTCCCTAACCTTAAGTCCCCCCACAGCCTAACCCTAAGTCTCCCACTTCGCAGCCTAACCCTAAATCTCCCACCTCACAGCCTAACCCTAAATCCCCGGAGAGGGTTACTCACCCCTCCAGTGGTCTGGCGGTGGCACTTCCAAAAATGAATGGGTGAGTGTGCGAATTGCCCATTCATAAAAAAATTCATTTAAAACCGCTGTCATTCGAATTAGAGACAGCCGAAAAGTAACTTTCATCTGTCCCTACTTCGTAATGAAGCCTTCGGTGCAGGGACTCACAAAGTGGCACTACACAACCTATTTGTGATCCTGGGAAGCATAAATATAATATCTCAGTCTATATCTTTTATATCATTGTCATTGTTGGATGTAGAGGTTGTGGTCACACTATATTCAGTACAACAATATCAGCTACAAAAACCTGCCAATCTAATACATTAATATGGGATATTTTTTATAATGAAACCTTTCATTTCATAATATTTTGTCTATAAAATTCCTAGGGGTTACAGACGTCACTTTGCAAACCCCGTCAGCCTCTCTGTAGCTAGTGACTCAGAAACTGCATTTAAATAAGGACACGTAGACCTGGTTTCCATTACAGTGTAATGAACATTATTTAATGTGTTTGTTTAATTTAGATAGGGAGAGTGGAGCAGGATGGAAAGCACAATGAGCCTGTCCCAACAATAGCCGGCCAATCCACTATACTGAGAGCCGGCACCTTCCATCTCCTTAAGGACATTTCCATCAAACTATATAAGCATACTTATGTTCCTGGCTAAGTAGAGAGAGATCCTGGTGCCACTGCTCCTCCCTGTACAGAGGGATCACTTAAATTCCTTACCGGTGACCACACCCTCTAACTGTACCTATTTAGCAGGTAGCAGGACAGACTCTTACAGCTCTCTCTGCTAAAGTGACGAGACCCTCTCCTGTGAGTCCTTTACTCATATGATAAGGTGTAAAATGAGATTTTACACCTTATTATACCTACAAATGAGAGCAGATTAAAGCCATGCCCCTTCATAAAATAATCCACACCTTTTCACAGACACGCCCCCGGGTGTACCGATTTTGCCTACCCCTGTCCACGGTCCAGGGCACCCAGGACCGCTGACAGGTGGAGGCAACAGAGACCCTAGTAAGTGGGGGGATGCGGTGCCAGGCCGATCATCCCCCGCTATGAAGATTGCAGGACTCATTGTGACGCTGGCGCGACCTCAGGTCACGTCAGCGTCATCCAGAGCAGAGAGGGAGTGCAGCCGAGGAGCACAGCAGGAGGTAAGGTACGTAAAGGAGGGGGTTTATTGGGACTCTGGGAGGCTGAGGTGAGAAATGAAGGCAATTATTGGAGGCTGGGGGGAGACATGAGGGTATTATTTGGAGGCTGAGGGGAGACATGAGGGGGATTATTTGGAGGCTGAGGGGAGACATGAGGGCGATTATTTGGAAACTGGGGAGACATGAGGGTGATTATTTGGAGGCTGAGGGGAGACATGAGGGAATTATTTAGAGACTGGGGAGTCATGAGGGGGATTATTTGGAGACTGGGGAGACATGAGTGGGATACATGAGGGAATTATTTAGAGACTGGGGAGATATGATGGGGATTATTTGGAGACTGGGGAGACATGAGGGGGATTATTTGGAGGCCGGGGAGACATGAGGGGGATTATTGGAGGCTGGGGAGACATGAGGGGGATTATTGGGAGGCTGAAGATACATGAGGGGGATTATTAGGAGGCTGGAGAGACATGAGGGGGTTATTAAAAGCTTGAGAGACATTAGGGGGATTAGTGGAAGCTGGGGAGACATGAGGGGGATTAGTGGAAGATGGGGAGACATGAGTGGATTTTTGGAAGCTGAGGAGACATGACTGGGGTTATTGGAAGCTGGAGAGACATGAGGGGGATTATTGGAAACTGGGGAGACATGAGGGGGATTATTGGGAGGCTGAAGATACATGAGGGGGATTATTGGAAACTGAGGAGACATGAGGGAGTTATTGGGAGGCTGAAGATACATGAGGGGGATTATTGGAAGCTGAGGAGACATTAGGGGTATTATTGGAAGCTGAAGATACATAAGGGGGATTATTGAAGCTGAGGAGACATTAAGGGTGTTATTGGAAGCTGAGGAGACATGAGGGGGGTTATTGGAAGCTGGTGAGACATGAGGGGGATTATTGGAAGCTGATGAGACATGAGGGGGGTTATTGGAAGCTGGTGAGACATGAGGGGGATTATTGGAAGCTGGAGAGACATGAGGGGGTTATTGGAAGCTGGAGAGACATGAGGGGGTTATTGGAAGCTGGTGAGACATGAGGGGGTTATTGGAAGCTGGAGAGACATGAGGGGGATTTTTGGAAGCTGGGGAGACATGAGGGGGTTTATTGTAAACTGGGGAGACATGAGGGGGTTGTTAGAATCCTGGAGACAACACATGGAGTATGTATTGAAAGACCTGGGTTATGATTTCTATGGACACAGACAACATGGCTCTTGTGTACCAGCTGTTTTCTTGGGCTGACATGATTGCTGATGCCGTTTGGCCATCACTTCGGGATATCGATGGGCTTCCGACCAGCAGCGGTGATGCGGACATGCTCGCATGCGGACTTGATTGGCAGCGGCATGGTAAGTGTTAACTTTAAGCCTCGGCTTCCTTTGTATTGTGGTTACAAATATGTATTTTGCTCTTTATGACACTAGGAGGCTATTGTGGTAAAAAAGAATATTGAAATGACACTCAAATGATATTGGTCCCAATAGTAAGATAGTTGTAGTAGTTATAGATATTAAGATTTGTATCAAAACTTCAAAATATGTGCAACACCATCCCTAAATACAAATGTAATGCAGATAATTAATGTAAAAGAAATAAAAATAAATTATGACTATTTAGTTCCGGCACGGATCAATGTATACTGTGTGTCTGTGAAAGGGGTTAGGTGAGTAGAAGTCAACTCACTTACTTTACCACACACAGGGCAGCTTACACATTAGAGGACCATAAAACGTGCATGTCAGGGAGTACTGGGGGAGGGGGCTGGTGGCACATGATGGGGAATACTGGGGGGGCTGGAGACATGATCAGAGTACTGGGTGGCTGCAGACATGTTGGATTGACCACACCACCAATGGCTTGACCACGCCCACAATGGGTTAGCCACGCCCCTTTGGCAGCGTGCCGCCACAAATACACTTAATACATAACAAGGAGGGGTGGCACACCAAGATGAGATGGGGAGCCAGTGGGAGGGCTAAGTTCTCGCCCCCCCAAAAAAATAGTTGTAACACCCCTACTGATGACTACGCTAACTAGGCCCATCATGGACTATCCAGCCTAAAATCATGTGAAGCACCTCCCTTTTACACCCTTGAGCTAATCACTGTTGCCTATCCTGCTAGACCCTCCCCCTTTCCTGCTCATACCTAATTGGCCTGAGGGGTCTCAGCTACATTCCGCCACCCCAGTATTTGATTGGCTTCTAGGCCTATGCGACCTCACATACAGACTTAAGTTCTCTTTACGTACGTTCTCGTAGCGTATTTACGCTATCGTAACTGTAATGCATCCTTCCGAGCGCTCCCCTCAGACGCAGGTATGATTGACACGCCCCTTTGTACGTAGTTACGAGATTGTTACGACCGATCAGATTTACGGTTCGTAACACCTGCCGTGCACGTACGCAGAGCGTACAAACAGATGCCGTACGTAGTTCTGGATCTGGCCCATTATACTTAATGGTTTTTAGGAGGATCGATCAATTGTTTCTTTTATCCAAATAAAAGCCTTCTTCTCTTCTTCTCTTCTTTTCTCTTCTTCTTCTTCTTCTTAATTCTGGAGATCAGAAGTGAAGTTTAAGCAATTTTAGATCTTCCTATTAAATTTATTTAGGATAGCCACAAAAAAATAAAAATATATATAAAACGTGGATAGATTGTTCATGGATCTATTATTTCCCCTCAGGGGCAGGTCTGACCACAGTTGCAATTGCCGGGCGACAGAAGAAACACAGAGATCAAACAGAGACCAAATAATGTAAATAAATATAATGTTTTAATACTCAGCTTTGGTAAAGCGATTGTTCAGATTAATCACCATCTGGAGAGCCCCTTTGTTTTGAAAACCCCTGTGTCAATAATGAGGAGAAACTGGACACTGTAATTTGCTGGTTCCAGGACAGACTATAATACAATCAGCCTTTTATAATCTTATCTGTGCTTTACCTCCCCAGACGGACATTCCTTTAATGGGCCAGATCCAGACTTACGTACAGAAATGGTAAGTAGAGTAAATAAGTTACTATGCATGCGTAATAGCTCAAATCTTAAAACAACGTACCTAAGACGAAAACTACGTAACTGTGAATCCAGACCTAGATCGTTTCTCATACGCAATGTACCTAAGTTACAGCTCTCTCTCACAAGAAAATAACGATGGACTGGTATAAAGTTTGAAGATGAGAGGAAAACAGGAGGAAAATTACATTTGGGCAAAACCGTGGTGAATTTCAGGAGAAGGACAATTCATGTTATTCTTGTCATGCTGGGAGAATACTGATTATTACACACAAACACTGACTATCACACTGTTATTTATCACCTGTCATCTCTAATACTATTATATTATTACACAGATACTGACCAGCGTTACTATTACACTGTTATTTATCACCTGTCATCTCTAATACTATTATATTATTACACAGATACTGACCAGCGTTACTATTACACTGTTATTTATCACCTGTCATCTCTAATACTATTATATTATTACACAGATACTGACCAGCGTTACTATTACACTGTTATTTATCACCTGTCATCTCTAATACTATTATATTATTACACAGATACTGACCAGCGTTACTATTACACTGTTATTTATCACCTGTCATCTCTAATACTATTATATTATTACACAGATACTGACCAGCGTTACTATTACACTGTTATTTATCACCTGTCATCTCTAATACTATTATATTATTACACAGATACTGACCAGCGTTACTATTACACTGTTATTTATCACCTGTCATCTCTAATACTATTATATTATTACACAGATACTGACCAGCGTTACTATTACACTGTTATTTATCACCTGTCATCTCTAATACTATTATATAATGCTATTAACTTGACTCCCCCCAAAAACAACATGATATTGCCCAGGCGTAACTTTAAGTTCTTATTTTTAGAACTTTCTTAAGTCTGAATCAGGCCCTAAGAGAGGAAAGTTACTTCTGGGCAAAACCATGTTGATTGCAGGAGGAGTCGTGTTAATTGTATTCTTTTCCTGCAGGAATATATTTTTTAATTGCTTTCTGCACACAGATACTGACCAGCTTTACTATCACACTGTTATTTAGACTTGGGATAGGAAACATCACCTCTCAACTCTAATACTGTTTGCAACAGATGAAATATGACTCCCCTGCAATCAACATGGTTTAGCCCAGGAGTGACTTTCCTCTCTTATTTTAAGCACCTTCTTAATTCTGAATCAGGCCCACTATTATTATTATATTATTACACAGATACTGACCAGTGTTTCTATTACACTGTTATTTAGACTTGTACTAGGAGACACCACCGCTCATCTCTTATACTATTATATTATATTATATTATTAGCCAGAGACACACGACATACATGACACATCAGTGCAGTGTCTTGGACACAAAGATAACTGGTTATGACAAGCTTCTGCTGTATCCAGAAAACCTGGCATGCTGATTGGTGTATAGCCCTGGTAATCACCATAGTGGATTACCAGGGTTCCCACAATAATTGGTGGATGACTGGCTTATCAATCAGTGTAAAGGAAGCTGATGCAGAGATATGACAAAGGAGCCCAGTAAATGTGACTACTTCAATAGAAATTGTCACAAAGTGCAGGCGCAGCGTTTTCTGGAGTTTTGCCGGCCACGCCGGTCCTGGATCTCCAACGAGGCCTGTGCGGTCATACATCCCCAGCGTTTCCTAAAATTCTGGCTGACCTGTGATCCAGGGCTAGGTGATTTGTTTGATTCCATGGTGTGGCCATGTTCAGGTGACCGGTCTGCACTAACCACGTGTCAGCATTCTCTCCTGGCAGCCAATAGGTGTAAAGCGCTCCCTATTGAAATCATTGGTACAGGTCCACCTGTGCCAGTGCAACAAGTACCTAGGTGCAATGTTCCTGGTTCCTGCGTGACTTCTGCTCTGCCTGTGCCTGTTTACCCTGACGTCTCCCTGTGCCTGTGTATTCAAGCCGCAGCACTATCGGTACCAGCAATCCATCTGCAACAGTGTGCTGCTCCTTCATCTCCTGCACTATCAGCATCAGCATTCCATCTGCTATTCACTCATCTGCTGCACTACAAACACAAGCATTCCATCTGCCGTTCTCTCAGTTTACTGCACTAACAGCATCTCATCTGCTTGAGAGTATAGCACTCACCATCTGTGGCACTACAAGCTTCAGCTATCCCAGAGTGTGCAGCTCACAAATATCAACACGGCATCAAGAGCTTATTGCAGTCCCTACTGCTTCTGCCTCCTGTGTCCCTCTCTGTGGTCTCTACCTCTGGACATTCATATTCACTCTATAGAGCCTTCCCCGTGTCCCACTCTGTGCTCCAACCAATGAGCAAGGCCTACAGGAGCCCCTGTTTCCCATTCACCACCGCAAACTCAGGGGTCCCCCCGAGTCAAATCCAAAACCCCCAGAGTCCATGACAGGGATTATCTGGGGGTTTGATATTTAACGTGTGGGGCTCCTGATAGTTAAAGAAGAGGGCCAAATTTTTAATAACTGTTTAAGACTAATCTAAGTGGTGTCTAATTTTTAATGGGAGTTGTCTCATTTACTTATGGCAACCTTTTCCATTTTTCACATTTGACCCTGCAAAACAGTAGCACAAAGCCTCCATAGGCTGCCACCTTCTATCTCCCGATCGTTGTCTGAGGCGGCCATCTTGTTCTGGGTCACCACACAGAATGATCAGAGATCCGGTGATTAATAGGAATCTGCTTGGAGATCTGGGAAAGGTGCATCTGACTAAAGCTAAAAGAGGAAAAAAAGTATAAAAGAAAGAAAATGGAAAGACTTAGGATAAAAAGCCTTTATTCAAAAGGGGGAAAAAGTTATTCCATATCACATCCACAAGCAGATTTCCAGCCACGAATACAAACTAAAGGACTGTACACAAGGAAATCAGAGCTTTCTTCATTGGCTGCTTGAAAAACATGAATTAATAGGAGTCCACAGAGTTTCTCTTCCTGATTGGCTCCCGTGTGTATGGCCTGGCCCCTAAAAGACTGACCAGAGGTAGAGTGCAAACCTAATTGTCTGCGGGCACCACGATTCCTCTAAACAAAGGTTACTGCTAAGTGACATTTCTCTTGTCGGATAGTAAATAAAAGCCTGTCTGTATAATACGGGAGACGCTGAATAAAGAGCTGGCGGCTTCTGCGTCAGTTCTCTTCACCTTCAGACTCTGATTCTGAAAGACAGACCAAGCAGTGTCACACAATCATAGCAACATGAAAGATAGAGATATAAAAGAGCAGCGCCAACCAAATGTATATAAATCAATACCTTCACTGTAACATCCATACAGTGAGTAACATTGTGTCTCACAGCGCTGAGGTCATGAGTCCGATTCCTGGACTAGGCCTTATCTGTGTTGAGTTTTTATGTTCTCCCTATGTCTGTGTGGGTTTCCTCCGGGTGCTCCGGTTTCCTCACACACTCCAAAAACATGCTGGTAGGTTAATTGGCTGCCAACTAAATTAGGTGTTTGTGTGTGTGTATGTATGAATTAGTGACCTTAGTATGTAGCACCAATAGGGACAGGGACTGATGTGAATGTGAAATATTCGCTATAAAACACTGCGTAATCTGATAGCACTATATAAAAACCTGTCAATAAATAAATTAAACACAGTCTCCTGCATTAGTTAAAATAAATAGGATACAGTCTTAACTTAATGGCACCAAGTGAACATAAGGAACATGAAAGATGATAATTTAGTAATAGCCACCAGGTGGCAGCAAACACCAACATAAGAAATAAACTGAATAATCCCTACAGAGGGAGCGTTGTACATAATTCGGGGGTCAGCGTTTGGGACCGCACTCAGATCTGTCACAGACTGTAAAGCTGGCCATGTGCTGGAGCGATTATCTGCCCAAGCATCCAATTATAGGGTGATCGGGCAAATAATCGCTGAGGTTAGTGGACAAGAACAATTTTGAAAATGCCAGATAAACGCACCAGGAACGCTCTGTACGATTATTTGGTCTTTCAGCATGTTTGATTGAAATCGGGCACTAGCATCTGATAATTTAAGGAGACCAATCAGGTTACTGAATGGCTCCCTATTCTATAAGTACCTCCCTCTTCTGCTAGGATGATCGGTCCCAGCGGGAGAGGTGTATGGTGCCGATAACAGGACAGATCCCTGGCGGGAAATCACCCCGTTTATCGGGACACCCGCTGCTGGGATCAATAATCACTCCAGTGTATGATCAGCGTGACATGAATTGTCATGTTAAGGACATTGGTAGACATTGGTAGACATGTAGCATTTTCTTAGGATTATAATAAAACGGTATAAATAAATACAATCTATTACTAAAAAAAAACAGACCAATAACTTTCAAAAAATAAATAAATAACAAAACCAACTTATTTCAACAAACAAAAAACATATTCCTTGTGTAACCATCAATGATCATAAAATATTGCATTTTTTATGATGTTGAGAGGGATTGTGATCCTGATATCCTCCATTACACAGATCACACTTCTGTCATTCTCCCTCTCTATTCCTCTTCCCTTATTTTCAAAGTCCTTCTTTTCCCTCATTTTCCTAATGTCCTCCACTTCTCTCATTCCTCCACTTCTCTCATTCTCTCTCTTTCCTCCACTTCTCTCATTCTCTCTCTTTTCTCCACTTCTCTCATTCTCTCTCTTTCCTCCACTTCTCTCATTCTCTCTCTTTCCTCCACTTCTCTCATTCTCTCTCTTCCCTCCACTTCTCTCATTCTCTCTCTCTTTTCTGTCCTCAGTTTCACTCATTCTCCTCCTGTCCTCCTCTCCTCTCATAAACTCTGTGCCCTTTACTTCTCTTATCTGTTACTACATATAGAAAAAGTCCTTATCATTGGATCTAGACCGTTACCTTCTTCTGCATTTTGCAGCCACTCCACAAATTTCTTCATCTGATCCAGAAAGACGCTTTTGCCTTTAGCCACGTGCGCTTCCTTGTACCACTTCAAAATGGCTTCTTCACCAAGGACATCGGCTGTTAGAAAATAATTCCATAAATACACAACATCAACATTACTGTGTTTTATAAGCTGAATAAATCTACCAACACTCAGACATGGTAAGAAATAAAAGATAAAAAGGTAGATACAATTTAAAGGTAAAAAGAAACGCCATCCTATTGTTAGCTATTCGAGGAGGTCATCATATTAAAAAAAAGATGTGGATGGTTGGTTTTTATGGGTTGAACACCACACGGTGATGACAGCCATTTTGTGTGGTTATATACCAATATTTATTCATTTCAATGAGATGCAATGACACCAGCAAAGAACAGGGGAGTGATGTCTAAGATTTAACGACAGAGCAAAACGCTTCTACCTTTATAGAAAAGGACTACAATCTTCTGGAAGGCCTTCATAAAATGGATGTTGTCATAGCAGTATTCCTGAACTTTCTGCAGCAGGACAAGTTCTGATTGGCCTTGAGTGCTGAAGACGGCCAATACCGGAGCGTATTGCTAAAAGACAAGGGGGTAAATGAGAAATAGCCTGAGCAGCATAGCTATAAGGTAAAGACGCAATTTATTTACCTTTTATTGTCTATGTTAAATACATATTACATAAAGTCAGCATTGTACTAAACAATATGCCCTTTTGTATCAATAACAATGGCAGACTTCCCCCAACATGACCCCTTCTGCCAGGTACATAATACTCCACTCCGGAGCTTCCCAATGTCACTCACCTGGCTTAAATTAATTACCTGATGTTTACAAAAATTTCTCTGCAACACAGGAGGTTGTTAAATGATGACTGGAAGCTCAGGAACAGAGTCATTTGTACCTAATGGAATGGGTCATGTTGGAGGATCTACAATGGCAATTCTTAAATTTATAGGTAGTAAGAGTAAGCGCTCACCCTACTAAGAATAAGGGGCTGTATTCACAGATCCGTTTTTTAAACGTACGCAATTATACCCACACGCACGTAGCAAGACCACACCCATCAACACCCCGACACTCCCCTCTCCCGGCCGTGCAATTGCGCTCTTACGCCTCCATAGACCACCTCTAACTTTATGTGTGTACATACGTGCGTATATGTCTACCGCGCCCTCAAACTCATTTAAATGCCTCCCCCCACCCTCTTTCACGTAACTTTTCAGGTACGTATTTCAACTCCACTCCTCCGTACGTAAGTCCCCAAGTGCGATTCATTTGTCTGTGCCTAAAGCACTTATGTGCGTATATTCTACGTAACTTATGTAAATAATGTTACTACGCATGCGCAGTTACACCGTACCTAAAAATACGCACGCAACTCCACAGATCTGTGAATACGCCCCAAAATTTATAATGATAATCATTCTTATATGCACATTTACCTAGTATCACCATACATATATAGCAATATAATCTCTTAAAATGCTAACAATCCACGCAAATAAAGACACCCGAGAAATCCCACCTCTGATATCTCTGCTCTATAAGCTCCTAAGGGATTCTAATGTTCATACAATATAAGGTCCGTAGATATGGTGGATGTCCTTTAAAGCTCATTCAGACAAAGCAGTCGCAGGAGGGTACACAATGATTGGTGATCGGCTCTCCTGATTATTAAGCTGGTTTAAAAATATTATAACCTAACCAGGAAACCAGCATAAGAATTACGATGTTATGTGCGGTCGGGTCAAGTGGTTGGTCGGTGTATGGATTGGATGCAAACTGGATAAGTGTGTCCCCAGTTTTAGTGGCAATGCCCACCGATCACAAGTCTGGTTGCTCTTATATTTGCATTGTAATCGATTAGTGAATTCTCACTCATACAGCGTGAAATGCCTCCACAATCCAAAGAAAATGCAAATAAAATGTAGACTTTAACAGGAGACGAGAGCCCCCTCGGAGAACATTCTATCAGAATTGTCAACAGGAGCGGACAGTCTGATACAGACGTACGATGGCATTTCCCATGGAGAGAAGAAGTCTTGTCTCCCCTTCATTATTCTGCTTTATTTCAAAACATAAGAAGAGGTTTCTGAGAATTTGTAAAATTCCTTCTTCTAAAGAAAATGAAGGATTGCAGCTTTCAGAACCTCACCTCCGGAGTAATCACAGACACGTCTAAATGTTCCTCTTTGCAACCATGAAATATAAGAGTATTTGCTCCTTGTTGACCAATACCATCTTACCGACCAGGGAGAAAAATCAGCATCATTGTTTGAGTGCTAGAAAGCAAGCCCCTCCCCTAGGGCATAATCACGCCTACACCACGACATGACCACACCCTCTTATTTCATGAGCACGCCCCCATAAGGCCATGATGTCTCTCTACAATAAGAGTTCCCACCTTCAAATGCTTTAGAGCCTGTTCTGCCACCAGTTCCTCCTTTTTATTCCATTCCACGGCGTTCATCACGCACGTCCACAGGAGCCCAATGACGGCCGGCTCCGCTAAGTCATTTCGCTTCATTTCCTCTTTCAAGTAGATCACCACCTGTGAAGAGTTCCAAGAGTCTGATAAAAATGGCAGGTATATGGACGATGGAAGGCATTACATTATTGGTAGTCAGAGGTCCAATGGACATTAGCCTTATGTGTGTGTGGCCAGAGTGAAAATGTATCCTGTCCTGTGATTGGCTGCCTGCCACTGCGCAGTGAACTTGTGCTATTGGTTGCTTAATATTTGCATATTAAACATTAGATATGCTACCCGATGGGGGGGGTATGTTCAGGCCCTCTGAGCTTAATAGAAATTATTTTATAGCACTATTATTTTATTTAAAAAACTGCAAAAATTTTTAATGAAGGACATCAGTGATTGCGCAGCGTTGGTTCCTCTCAGCGGTATTTTACTGACCTCCTTGATGGGACATTCCTGGGATAAACGCTCCTGTAGCTCTTTCTGCAGCTCTTTCCGTGTTCCCAGAGACTGCTGGACTCGTAGAAAATCAGAAAGTTCTTTCAGCCCAGCATCAGTAAAATATTTGGCAAAATGTTCAACCGTTTGCCGATTGGTTGGAAATAGCTCCTAAAAAAAGGAATGTCATTTAATACTTCAAAATCATGACACGCGCACACATTCCAATACTTCTTTACTGCCTTGAAACATGACACGATAAAGGATGTGAAATTCATCATATGAAACGCGTTAGCCAAAGGGCCATCTTCTTCAACATGGATCACAGTGGAATCACCAGGACTTCAGCTATTCACAAGGCCCTGAATGGTTGTGTAGCAGACTGGATGGCTTGTAGGCAGAGGGGTTTAGGAACACTGCTGCTTCTTAGATGCGTATTTTTAAGAATTTAAGTACTGTGTATGCATAGTCACAGTGACTACACATTCTATGCAGTACTTAAGGACGGATTTCAACTACGACCACACATAGGTTTTATTTTATCCTTAAATCAATATTGAACAGAAATAAAAGACAGGGAAGAGATGTACAAAATGACAGGGTTATGGATTAGCACACATAAAGAGAGGCAATAATAGGATTATAATATTCTTATACATTAGAAGTTCAAAAAGAATAATACATACATTCTACATATCCAAAAGAAGCATCAAAGGGCTCTATTTACAACCATCGCTTTTAGGTGATAATTGCAGTTTTCACTTGAAAATGTTCATTATCACCTAAAACGATGCTTTTTTGATTTACAAAAAGGGCATCGCCATGGAAATCTGTTGTTTCCATGACGATGCTCTAATACTTGTTATCTCTTTGCCGGCCCGTTCTACTTAATGGGTCCTGGCTCTAAATTAAATTTACTAACCCCCGGAGGAGATTATCATTCCGCTTCGAAGAATAAGATAACGCCAACTCAAGATGGCGTCACTGCATTTATCCCAGCGATCTCCCCATATTCCCCCCCCTTTCCTCCCCCTAATAGCTGTTATAAGGGGGAGGAAAAGGGAGACCGCTGGGATAAACCTAAGTGTCTAACTTTAAAAAATGTGATAAATAAAAAGTATTTTTTTTTCAATTACATTTAAAAAAAAACAAATAAATACGTTTAAAATACTAATTAGTGTAAAAAAAATTAAGAAAAAAGAAAGACTCGCCTCTCCGGGAGACGCGTCCGACTCTGAAGATTCCAGTCCCGTTATGAAGACACGGAGCTTGCACACTGTTTTTCATACCGGGACTTCATTCGTATGAAGTAGAGATCATTGCGGGACCTCGCAGGGCTGGTAAGTATTGGTAAATTTAATGAACAAAGCTGCCAGACTCGATGCGATCTGAACCAAGCCTGGAAAATCTTTGTTCATTAAAATATAAAGCAAATAGAGACATGACAACTTGGGAATTGGACCCGAGAGAAAAGAAGGGTTTATCACAGGTCCGACCTGGGTAGGTGCAGTGTGAAAGGTGCACAGAAAAACCCAGGTCGCACACAAAAAGATCTGATTGGAGGGATTTGTTTACTATTCCTATGACGATAGTAAACAAATCTCTCGCCGGGAGCCAGTCGCCGCTCATCAGACAGTCAGGTCAGACCCAGGTCCCGGAATTTCCCGGGTCAACCCTGCAGTGTAAAAGGGATTGTTCCAGGGTCTGTGATCCTGGAATGATCAGTTTGACGCAGCAATTTCCCGGGTTGTAAGACCAGGGGTATTGCCGTGGCAGATATGTGAAAGGGATAGAAGTATCCTGTTGTAAATCGAGGATGCAATCCATTGATTGGTGGTTGGTAACAATGGGCTCTTTTATGTGATCTTTCAGGGCCATAGATAAGTCTTAAATATTCTTATTAACACAACCATCAATAAACAAGTTTCCTGTACAATAACAATAATAGATCACATCTTGTGGGCCCAATCCAGTGTGAGCAGTACGTCTGATAACGTTAAGTCTTTTTACATGCACAGGAAAGGTATGACTATCTAGACTTGAACAGCTACGATTATCTGTGATCGAATAGGTGTCACAAGAGAGGGTGGGGGTGGACTGTTACATCCAATAAGCCAAGTCCAGACACAAATGGATAGGTAATTATGCACCATTTATTCATCTGCACCAGCTACAAGACTAAGTCCAGGAAGATGATGGCGAAGCCTTAGAACTTAAGTGCTGCTTCCACCATATGCATAATGTATATGGCAGACGATACAGGGGCAAAGTTAGGTTCACCTTTGGTCCCATCATTATTACTTGACAGGAGGCCTGTGCAGCCAATCATTGCAGAGATTTATCACATACAGGAGGCCTGTGCAGCCAATCAGTGCAGAGATTTATCACATACAGGAGG
>WWET01003213.1:68296-89632 GCA_011038615.1 Limnodynastes dumerilii | reverse complement strand
AGAAGGAGAAGAAGGAGGAGAAGGAGGAGGAGGAGAAGGAGGAGGAGAAGAAGGAGAAGAAGGAGAAGAAGGAGGAGAAGGAGGAGAAGGAGAAGAAGGAGGAGAAGGAGGAGGAGGAGAAGGAGGAGGAGAAGAAGGAGAAGGAGGAGAAGGAGAATTTGCAATAATTGTGTCCAAATTTGGTTGCAAAACGAACCTAAAATCTAGAGGTGGCAAAAGTTTCATTGATCAAGGAGTGACACAGCCAACACTTAAATGCAAAAGTTAACAGATCTTGGTAGACACTGAAGCTCCATAAAGTTTTAAAAGTAAAATGACCAACAATATACCAATCATTGTTCCAGCAGACCTATTCACCAGGGAGAAACTGCAGCCCCAAGTCCTTAAAATAAAATGACAAAGACTGAATGGTCACTGAGGTGCTCAAAACTGCAAAGCGTGCAGTCACGGCCAATTCAGAACTGAGCGCAACTCTAACCTCAGCAGCTTGTGTTCTGAGGGGCGTGTCTTGTGTGTTGGAGAGCCGTAACCAATGTAAAGTAGGGGGCGTGGCCCAAGCAAGTGCACTCAATCCAGAGTGGATCACAGACTTATTAAAAGGACTGTTTACACCAACACATCTGCACCAGCCCCAGGTCCTGGGACTTACACCAGACCTGGGGCTGGTGCAAATGCTTTCACATGAAGGGTCCTTTATTATGTCTGCGTTTGTTCCTTCCAGTCCCATTTCTTATCCTTTCCTTAGGATGTGACACTGCGGATTCATTGCAAGGAGTCAGAAATCGCTGCCATGTATTGTTCCTGCGCTACATCCTTTCTATATACAGTACGAAAAAAAATAAGTTTTTCTTGTTTTTATTAAAAATGATAAATATTTGCAACTACTTTCCAACATTTACAATCTGACACTCACAATCACAATCCCCATTTACAGTCAGCATTACACTGCACCCTTCTCATGCACAAGGCATCGTTGCATGCGTTTCTAAACTGTACGCAGTCTGCCCCACTTTGTTTGAACGCATCTACGGAGCACCCAACGCATTTCGATTTGCAAGCGCTTATGGATGAACCTCCATGTTACAAAAGGAATCGTTTTAATCTTTTTAAGAATTATTTTTTAAAAATCATTTTAAAAACATTCCTTTTTAAAAAGAAATGACCAATTAGATTAGAAGTCTTGGAAATCAGCGCAGCAGCCTCTTTGCAACAATGGATTCTGCCACTTATCAGTATGTACAAATACAAAGAAAGATCTAAGCGATTTTCAACAGTCCGATGACTCACACACCAATGTATTCATTACCATGTACTAGAACATTGCTTAGATCAGTAATTATTTGGTAAAAATAGGAAAAGATTCTTATAACTAACTTTCACATTGTGTTCACGCAACTTAAAGCGGTCATGCAGGGTACAGGGTTGTAGTCAAATTCCAAACTGTGCAAAGGAAACCAGCATGTCACTGTGTTACCGACGCGTTTCTCTGTACTAGCCGAGTTTCATTAGAGCAAAGTATTTGACACAACCCTAAATGTTTATAGTCCTGAATTCAGAAAAAAATAAACCTAATAAGCACGCACACAAAATCAGAGGCTAGATAACTTCCTTCAGTGTGGAAGCTGTAAATCTACACTTCATGTTTATTACATATACATTGACAACTACAAATGTAACCCACTTGAAAGGCAAATTTGTTCATTAAAATGGACATGTTCTACAGCATGTTTGGTAAAATTAGGTTTAAAAGATGCGATTATACAATGTTTTGTACTTTGCAACGATCAGGTGTGATCATTGCAGTGCACATACTTACATATCGTTCCAAACACTTGTTTATTGTCCTGTGGTCTCTGTTGCTTTTTAGGGTGTGGTTTTGCTTGTCTGATGATCTAAATGGCAACAGTTAACATGCTGGCAGTATGCTGACAACTTTCACTGATTAGCAATTTTCTATCATTTCACCTAGTAGAATATTGTAATAGCGATATGCTTATTCAGCATTACAATAATCCTGACCTTAACCAAAATTCCTAACCCTAAGCACTAACTGGAGAAGTACAGCAGAGAGCAGAAGGCAATGGGGACAGTAAAATTCGGCACGTGTACAGGGGATGCAGTTGCTAGTACGAAGGGCCGGCTTTTGAGAATGATGCAACCGAAAACAAAATTTCAGCTGCACCGTTCTCGATTACATTTTCAAAATAAAACTCTACTTTTTGGAAGGGGATGGTTAGGGTTAGTCTTAGGGGAGGGTTAGAGTAGGTTTAGGCAGTGGGAAGGGGATAGTTAGGGTTAAGCTACAGGAAGGGGATGGTTACGGTCAGTGTCAGGGGAGGGTTAGAGTAGGTTTAGGGTTAGGCTGTGGGAGGGGAATAGTTAGGGTTAGTGTTAGGCTGTGAGAAGGGGATGGTGAGGGTTAATAAAACTTACCTTTTGGTTCAGCTATTTGAAAATGCTGCGCTGGCTGGGACCATCTCCTTTAAGAGCAGACTAAAAAAAAAAGCGATGGCACCTGACTTCCGGAAATCAGTCTGTCGTAAGACACATTGCCGGGCTGTTGAATGTAACTTTCGGCGGTGTTGAAATAAATGTTTTCTAAATTTGAACCGTCTGTAATGATACAGAAGATATCATGGTGGTGACTGTAACACTGTCAAAATAGCGATTAAAGGAATGCCAACAGCATATACTGACAATACACCTGGGCTCCACTAATTTTGTGCTGAATAACCCGGATAGCACCTTTCACACTGAACCCCTACCTGGGTCAGACCCAGGAATAACCCTTCTTTTGTCCCGAGCCATTAGACCCGGGTAGAGGCACCCGGACCCTTTCACACTGTACTTTGACCCGGGTTGTTGCGGCTTGCCTCGGCAATAACCCGGATTTTTGGGGCGATGTGAAATGAGTATTAGATAGATGTGTTATGAACACCCTGCTATAATAGTGGTTATGATCAGCCCTGAATATATTCAGAATGTAATGAATCTAATTGCGTCTCCTCTCTCTAGGACCTTATAGAATGTCGTTACCTCGCTGTGTTATAGCCCTAATTGTATCTTTGTCCCGTTAAAGGAATTGTTGTTTTGTAAGTAACTATGTATTGTTGTTAATTTACTTTTATATAGGCAATATTCATTTTGATATTTCCTAATCCTGAATATTTTATTGTAACAATTTGAATATGATTATGGTCTAATACAATACTTTGTAATACTATCGCTACATACAACATTTGTTAGCTATTGTATTACAGTTCATACACTGAGATTTGGGTATATTGTGTGTCTTTAAGTTTGTAAGAAGTAATCTCTGAGCCTTAATATCAATGATTATTCATGGAACTCCTGTGATTGGTTAGACCAGCATAGCAGAGTGGTATATATTTCTCTGTTTGTATGAAGTCCACCACGCCCCCTAAAGAAGTCTTATTGCTGAAACGCGTAGGGTTAGACCATACCGTCTTTCCACGTGGACGCCGAGCTGACCACAGGCTGCATGTGCCAAACACTGGGACCGCTAAGCGGTGAGGTAACTTGGCTGATTGTAGATGACTGTTTCTTGATCAAGTGGCTATCCTCTACGCTCAATTCATACAGCGCCGGTGAGTTTACTCTTCTCAATAAAACTGATTACACTATGGAGCACCCACGTTATTCTTTGGTTTAATTTATCGAGGTTAGAATTGAACCTGAAACCAGTCATTGGTACGGGGAAGACGCGGACCTTGTGCAACTAACACATGAAAGTTCTTGTGTTTCAAACAGACCTGTTGCCACGGGTGTATAAAATCCAGTCCCCAGCCAATGTGAGACTGCACAGAGCCCCAAAATTTTATAGAAAGCCTTCCAAGAGTGGAATCTGTTATACCGCAAAAGAGGGACCAGCTCCATATTAATGTATATGTCTCTGAATGCAATGGACCTAATTCAGAACTACGCACACATATAACTTAAGAATAGTAAGTACGAAATTGCGTTCTTAAAATTCCGTTCTGAAATTACGTCCGTTCTCATAACATAAGAAGACTGGAAGGATCACAGAAATCTAATTATGTTTCAAGGTGTGGTTATTAACTTGCGTGCTGAACTTAGGAATAAAGCTGGCCCTAGCTATAGGCAGTATAGGTGAGTCACCTATAGCGGCATCTCATCAGGGGGGGGCACCCCAGGGCAGAAAAGTAACCCCAGCACATGTGGAGCAGCTCCCACCCCTTTAAAGCAGAGCAGTTCTGATTTTCAGTCAGCTGCCTGCCCAGGCACCATTGTGTTACTACTGTGACCCTCTAATAGCTTAGTTGATTTTCTGCTAGGGGGCTCCAACCAAATCTTGCCTAGGGCCCCAAATTGGCTAGGGCCGGCCCTGCTTAGGAACATATGCATGCGGATCTTAAGGTAGCTTTTCAGTAGCGGATATTGGTATAATTTCATAGTCTGTACTTAACTTAAGAACACATGACCTTTGTAATTTGTAAAATGTTTTGATATGTGTTTGTGTATTTATGTGATCTGTAACTTTTGTCTAGTTTATTAATATTCATTATTAGTTTAATATGTTTGACTATCTACAGTTTTTATAAGGTTTATTTTGTTAACATTTTAACACAAATGTCAGTATATGTAAAATAAGTTTTTTAAAAATGTTTAATATAATAAAATAAATAAATACATTTTAAGAATGAGTTTTGGGTTTGTTTTTTTAGATATAGTATATCTGACACCACACAGTTACACATTAAGTCAGTGTCATAAAGCACGCATTTCATTTATCACAGTATTACACAAACTTAGTCAGTATATTAAAACCAAAAATAAAATATACATTAATTCATTGGTCACATCATAATGTAAGTTATGAAATCTGAAAACATTTAAATAAGAATGGTAAAATAATAATAATTGCTCATTAACATGTAGAGTTTTAAGCTTTCTACAAATATTACATGTAGTGTTCACAATCATTTAGTTACTTGACTAAATAGCAATAAGAGACAGCTCAGCATAATGTGCAAATAACAAACGCAACATAAGTACGCAATTTAATAGTGGGTGTTCTTATTATCTTCTGCGCTCATTTGCGTTCCTCCGTATTTATGTTCCGTACGTTCTTAAGTTGCACACGCATTTCAAACGTAATTCTGAATCAGATCCAAAGTCATTACAGGCCCTGTTGGTGTAATAGTCAGTCATCCAATTGCTTTTGTCCATATAGAATGTGTATGTGTATATCGGTGGGAGTCCTCGTATAGAATGTGTGTATCGCAAAATAGGACAGCCGAAAGTTTCTTTTTCGGCTGTCCCTATTTTGAATAGTCAAACGAAATTTGTGTTCGGAGGATCTCCTTCTATTTATCCCAAGCATCTTTCCATTGTTCTACTGTGTTATCCTCAACCACCTCAGATGGGAGGCTATTCCACTTATCAACCACCCCTTCAGTGAAGTCATTTTTTTTACACATTTTCTCTAATACCCCATTCACATTGCCGGGGCAAGTCCTAACTTGGGATCTTGGGTTGAGGTGCAGTGTGAAAGTGTCTGACTGCCGCTATCTGAGTCTAATGACCCGGGAATTAGACGCGGGACTTTTGCAGGGTTATTTCCAGGTCCAACCCGGGTAGCAATTGGAGGAATTAGGGACACGAGTCAGCAAATTAATGACTCGCAGGGCAGACCTGGGTTCAAAAACCCAAGATATTGCCCAGTGTGAAAGGGGGAAAAAAAATGTAATCAAAAAAACATAATAAAAAAAAAAAATGTAATAAAAAAATGTTTAGAGTCGGGACACGGCAATTACCCGGGTTACTTCTGGAGCGGCAATCCCATATAGATTTAGGACCAGATTTACTAAAGTGGAGATGTTGCCCATAGCAACCAATCAGATTCTAGCTCTCACTTTCTTTTAACATAATAGAGAATGTCAGCTAAAATCTGTTTGGTTGCTATGGGCAACATCTCCACTTTTCCAAACTCGTAGCTTAGTAAATCTGACCATTAGTCTCTTTAAATTCCTCCTTCCACAACTACACAATTTAATCTGACTTACTATAAAAAGAACATGATCTTTAAACACCCAAACAGTTCCCAGCGAGGCAGAATCCCTTTGCGTAACAAGCGATTTTGTTTTATCCGCCTCCTGGTCACCTTTCCTCGACTGTGCAATTAACTGGGAAATCTAAATGTTTAAACAAAGCAGGGAGGGTGAGGGGAGAATCCTCCAGCACTGCACACAAAGGAGAGGGTCGGGTATGTGTTCTAGAATCACGCTGCGAGACGCTGAATCAAGGTGTTATAGGACATTATACTCAGGGGCGGAACTATAGCCAGCGCAATTAGTGCGACTGCTACGAAGCCCGGAAGCAGGGAGAACCTCTGACCATTTCTTTCGCGCCTCCTCTCTATGGAGACCCGCGTTGTAGCGTTCTGTCCCTGACTATATGGATACCCAAATTTATCTCCAGTGTGATGACAGGAGAACAAGACACATAGAAAATGATCGCTCAATAAGACTCCACAAGACATTGCAGCAGAGCATTTCATCTTAAAAAAAAAATTGCAATCAATTAAATCAAATAGGTGCATTTTTATTTAAAAGACCTTTAAAATCTAGATTTGGGCATCATCAGGGTAATAAATATGCAAATTGTTAGGATTTGCTGAAGGATGCGATGTGTCGGTACAGCATTTTTTTTTATTTCCGGAAGTACATTGCATGGTACCTGAACGTAGACTGCCGGCAATGGAGAAAGCGGCGGTTAGTTCACTCCTGGGGCCAGATTTACTAAACTTTAGAAAAGCGTAGCTGTTGCCCATAGCAACTCTCACTTTCCTATTACATACTAGAGAATATCAGCTAAAATCTGATTGGTTGCTATGGGCGACATCTCCACTTTTCCAAACCCACAGCTTAGTAAATCTGGCCCCGGGAGTCACGAAGACTCATCCGCCGAAATGTGTTTTTACCTAACCCTACCCTTAACCCTTTCCTAACCCTCTGTTTCCCACATCCTAACTCTAACCTTCCCCTTCCTCAGCCCTAACCCTCCATGCCCCACAGCCTAACTCTAAATGTCCCACAGCCTAACCCTAACCTTCCCCTACTATAGCCCTAATCCTCCATGCCCCGCAGCCTAACCTTAACCTTCCCCTTCTCAGCCCTAACCTTCCATGCCCCACAGCCTAACCCTAACCTTCCCCTTCTTCAGCCCTAACCCTCCATGCCAGGCAGCCTAACCTTAACCTTCTCCTTCTTCAGCCCTAACTCTCAATGCCCCGCAGCCTAACCCTAACCTTCCCCTTCTAAAGCCCTAACCTTCCATGCACTGCAGCCTAGCCCTAACCTTCCCCTTCTAAAGCCCTAACCTTCCATGCATTGCAGCCTAGCCCCAACCTTCCGCTTCTTCAGCCCTAAACCTCCATGCCCCGCAGCCTAACCCTCCCCTTCTTCAGCCCTAACCCTCCATGCCCCGCAGCCTAGCCCTAACCTTCCATGCACTGCAGCCTAGCCCTAACATTCCCCTTCTTCAGCCCTAACCCTCCATGCTCCACAGCCTAACCCTAACCCTCCATGCATTGCAGCCTAACCCTAATCTTACACCCGTCACAATCGTTCCAGCCTGTGGCTATCGGGGACAGTAAAATAAATTCCTATTCCCAATAGTAATTTTCCACTTCCAGCGATCTTCCAACAATGATAAAGCCGGCATTCAGCTGCCTTCTTATTTCAGAAATAGTGACGGCCGGAACGTTATCATCTGGGGGATGCCTCCTTATTGGTCAACTGCACACGTGTGATCGATACTAACCGACTGCACATGTGCAAATAAGTGTTACACGCCCCCGCGGTGCCCGTAGTGACATGTAAACGGTTCCCTGCTTGTAGGCGTTGAGTTCCTCCTATACATGCCGCCGAAAGCAGCCGGACAACATGTAAACATCAAGCAAAGAAGGGACACCGCCGCTTGCTCCGATGACACGGATTGCTGTTCCAGCCGCCCACCAATAGAATCAGGGGGCGGTATTCAGTCTTCCGTGCTGCGACCAGAGCGCAAATATACGCACGGACGGAGCAAGTTACACCCACCAAAACCCCGGTCACTCCCATTGCTAATCCGTGGCCAGGGAGACCTCCGCCTCCATAGACCAGCTGTAACTTTCCGTGGCCTTTTCCAAGCGTATGTGTAACGCATCCGTGCGTATCTTCCATTCATTTAAATGCCCCCCCCACCCATTTCTATGCAAACTCCTCCGTGCGGAATTTTCCATGGGAGATCCGCGCGCATTTACCCACGTGCGATTCACAAGTCCGTCCGTGAGGCACATCCGCACGTGTAGTCTACGTGAACAGCGTATAAAAAGTTACTACGCTTACAGTTGAAACGTACTTAAAAATACGCACGGAAATCCACAAAAAATGGATCTCTGAAAATGGCCCAGCATCTGCGCTGGTTGCTAGCGTATAGCAGGACCGCTGCCAGCAACCCCCATTAATAACTGGCCGCTTTTCTTACATATATATGTATATATATATATATATATATATATATGAAATGTCTTCAAGAGTTCAAAACATAAAAGAAAACACCAAAAATGACCAAACTGTAAATAAAAAAAACAAAAAAAAACCAACTTTAATAAATCTGTATTTTGAGCAAGTATAAAAATGATTAAGGTTTATTCATATAATCAATAATAAGGGGAACATTTCAGATAGAAGACATCTGTAATGAATTGGCTTAGAGAGACGCTAATGCTACTTGGATCAATGGATTCATTTAGGAGCTCATCAGTTGCTGTATGATCAATACACCTTCCAGTAAATAAAAGTGGCTTTTTAGTTTGCGCATTGCACTCTCTATTTTAACAAAAAAATTCCAAGTTAAAATAAATGAAATTGGATGGATCTAAGCATAACAACGGCACTCCGAGCCCGGCAAGCGACGAAGGCTCCCAACAGAGCCTCATAATTAATCTGCAGTACTAAAATAACGTTGCACGCTTTCAATTGAGACCAGACGGCAAAAATGAAAAAAATCCTACAGCAATCGTTAAGCCCCAGCGTGGAACTTCAATATGCACCAATCCAGGGAACTGTATAATGATTTCTAAAAGCGTTTCCCAACCAAACTCCTGCTTAGATTCCATGACCAGTAATAATACAGAGAGGTATATTTTTTAGGGGTGTTATTTTGGTGCTATTAATTCAATATCTGTCATGAGTGCTGCCTTGTGTTCACAGTACATTCTACCAAAGTCTGTGCACCAGCAAGAATACATAATGTACTTCTAAATAATACCATTGAACTGAATCCAGACATGGGACCAGAGAATGCACAGGTCAAAGCATTACAGGTCAGATCAGCAGTGGAGTTGAATGCAAGTTGCCAATTATGGAATAAGGTTAAGTATTCATGTAGATACATATATACTATACTCACATATACTGCACCTGGTTATACCCCTTTATCTATGTGAAAGCTGCTATCATGTCCCCCCTGCCCCTTTTCTGCTCCAAGCTATACATGTTTAGTTCCTCTAGTCTCTCTGTATGGTGTGTGACACAGGCCATGCACCATTTTAGTTGCTCTTCTTTGCACAGTCTCTAATGTATTTATGTCTTTCCGGAGATACGGCTCCAGAACTGACTCCAGTATTCCAGGTGAGGCCGCACCAATGTCCTATAAAGTGACATAACTACTTTCCTCTTTCTGGATGGGATCCAAAGGTCCATTCACGAGGTAGGATACGGTGTAGGTCGCTGCTGAGAACGGCCCTTTTTTGAAAGGCAGAACTGGCTGGGAAATCGATTGCTTTTGCCTTGAAGAGAGAAGACGCTGTGCCAAATGGTAAGTATGAATTTAACCCCAACCCATACATTACCCTAACCCTCCCCTCCTCATAGCCTAACCCTAAGACTCCCCTCCCCACAGCCTGACCCTAAGACTCCCCTCCCTACAGGCTAACCCCAAGACTCCCTTCCCAGTAGCCTTACCCTAAGACTCCCCTCCCCACAGCCTGACCCTAAGACTCCCCTCCCCTCAGCCTGACCCTAAGACTCCCCTCCCCACAGCCTAACCCTAAGACTCCCTTCCCAGTAGCCTTACCCTAAGACTCCCCTCCCTGCAGCCTGACCCTAAGACTCCCCTCCCCGCCTCCCCGAGAACGCTCCCCATCTGGCACACAATCAATATATGACATGCCTTGGCTCTTCCAATGTCACTGACACTTATAATCCAGATGAGCAGCTGATTCCTATGCACAAACTACACCAGTTTACCAGCAGATCTGAGATCATCCTCTCTCCTAACCCTCTGCTGATATAGTCGTGACTCCATACACACTGTACAGATATCTGTCTATGCTGTACCTTTGTACGCACTATACGCATTTTCAGGCATTGTACCATCGATGATCATGATTTTTAGCCCATTCGTATAACCAAATCATCCTATGCAACATTTTATCACTAAAAATCTAAATCAAATCTAAATCAAGATCTCCAATAGACCGATTTTCAAATAGTCTGGAATGGTGTGATCAGCCCCATAATTGCATAGGTTTGCAGCAAGCTTTAGAGAAGCAGAAATGCTCAATGTGAGGGGTTCTGCCAACAAAAAATAAAACACTAATAATAAAATGAAGCATGCTACAATTCATCCTATTGGCCAATTGTCCAAAATGTAAAAATAACTCCAGTAACTGAAGTGCTTGCGTGACAATTTTAATTGAAATACGGTTTTTAAATTTGCAGCGGGCACCGTACTTCTCCGTGGAGAAAAAAAAACGCCTGTGTGACACCAAAGACCGTGTATGTACAGTGGATGGATTCTAATGTGATTATTACAACAGTCTGAAGCGTTACCCATTAGTGACCTGCTTAACAAAAATTAAGGCCTGGGCAGACTGCCAAAAATAAGAGGGATAAAAGGCAGTATGGCCGGTGATCATAGGAGATAGGAAACCAGGAGCAATTATAAAGATAGTTGAGGCACGTAATATAGAAATAGGACAATACTACCGATAGATAGCTAGATAGATATATAGAACTAATAACGATTAACAGATCTAATATTATTATAAAGTAGAAGAATATATACTACAATGAGAGCTGGAAAATAATACTACTAATAATGACTGACAGACTGACAGATCTAATAATGACAGATCTAATAATATTATAGAGGTAAAGAATATGTATTACAATGATAGATAGATAGATAGATAGATAGATAGATAGATAGATAGATAGATATGAGATAGATAGATATGAGATAGATAGATATGAGATAGATAGATATGAGATAGATAGATATGAGATAGATAGATAGAAAGATATAGTGATGGACAGATAATACGATAAATAATTATTACAATGTTGCCACTGAGCCCAATTTACAAGTATAAAATAATGTAATAAGATCTTTAATAAAGTAAATGGATGTAGATGACAGATGAGTATGTGAGCTGTGAGCTTTGTCTGTAGATGGGAGTGTAGCACCATGTGTTTGTGCCCTGTATGGGTGTCTGTGCCCTGTGTGGATGGCATACCTGTATCTGTGACCCATGTGAGTGGCATGCCTGTGCTCTGTGTGAGTGGCATGCCTGTGCCCTGTGTGAGTGGCATGCCTGTGCCCTGTGTGAGTGGCATGCCTGTGCATCCTGGGTGTATGGCATACCTGCATCTGTGTCCTGTGTGGATGGCATACTTGTGTCTGTGCCCTGTGTGGATGGCATGCCTGTCTGTGCCCTGTGTGGATGGCAGACTTATATCTGTGCCCTGTGTGGGTGGCATGCCTATGTCTGTGCCCTGTGTGTGCCATACCTGTGTGTGTGGCATGCCTGTGTCCTGTGTGTGCCATCCCTGTGTGTTTGGCATGCCTGTGTCTGTGCCCTGTGTGGGTGCCATGCATGTGTCTGTGCCCTGTGTGAGTGGCATGCCTGTGTCTGTGCCCTGTGTGGGTGTCTGTGCTCTGTGTGGATGGCATACCTGAGTCTGTGCCCTGCGAGGGTGGCATGCCTGTGTCTTGTGTGGGTGGCATGCATGTGTCTGTGCACTGTGTGGGTGTCTGTGCTCTGTGTGGGTAGCATACCTGAGTCTGTGCCCTGTGTGGGTGTCTGTGTGGGTAGCATACCTGAGTCTGTGCCCTGTGTGGGTGTCTGTGCGGATAGCATACCTGAGTCTGTGCCCTGTGTGGATAGCATACCTGAGTCTGTGCCCTGTGTGGGTGTCTGTGCCCTGTGTGGGTGTCTGTGCCCTGTGTGGGTAGCATACCTGAGTCTGTACCCTGTGTGGGTGTCTGTGCCCTGTGTGAGTAGCATACCTGAGTCTGTGCCCTGTGTGGTTGGCATGCCTGTGTGTGACAGGTGTCCTTACCTGTGTGCTGCTCGGGCTGGCTCCCTGTCACACACTGGCAGACAATAAGACACCGCTTGAAGGGCAGCCTCTCGGACTGACTCCCACAGACAGGCAGCAGCAGTGCGCACAGCCTGGCGGGCGCTACCATCTCCCACCAGGGGGGTGGCGGAGCCTTCCAACGTCCAAAGCTCACCCTCTGTGTGTCTCACTTGGCCTTATATACACACATATGAACTATCACCTGTTGTAAGTATCGGTATTGCGGCCTGACGGATTGCTGCGGGGAATGAATGGGCTGGTTTAGGAAGGGTCTATGATCGGTTCCCCCCCTAGGAGGAGGCAGAATGGTTGGCGCCGGGAGCAGGCTCAGCTCAGGATGTGCGGCTGCCAGTACTTGTGATGGCCGCCTGTGGGATGTGTGTGTGAGGAGACAGGGTCGGGGCACAGGTGACGGTGTTTCCCATCCAGGGGAGGAAGGTGCAGCTGTCCCAGCATGGCCCCCAGGAAAGGGGAGCTGACAGAGGGAGAGAAGCAGCTCATCGCCGTCATCTCTAAAGGTGGGTGTGCCAGCTGCTGCCAGGGCTGTGGGCAGGGGTCTGGGGGTGTCATGGAGGCTGCTCTTTGTTGTTGCTTGGTTACATACTCATGCTAAGAGGCTGTGATGGAAGACAGGAGGGCAGGATGAATAGCTTGTGGAGGATTTCCCTGATCCAAGTGCCTAGGGCTGCAACTTGATGGGGGTTGGGGTGCATCCTGGGTGATGAGGCATAGTTATCAATTGTCCCTGAATGTCAGGGAGACTCCCAAGGAAGCGGGGTGATCTCCCTGAAGAGCGGGGTGATTTCCCTTACTCCCTGAAGAGCGGGGTGATTTCCCTTACTCCCTGAAGAGTGGGGTGATTTCCCCGACTCCCTGAAGAGTGGGGTGATTTCCCTTACTCCCTAAAGAGCAGGGTGATTTCCCGGACTCCCCGAAGAGCGGGGTGATTTCCCTGACTCCCTGAAGAGCAGTGTGATTTTCCTCGATCCCTGAAGAGCGGGGTGATTTTCCTCGATCCCCGAAGAGCGGGGTGATTTCCCTGACTCCCTGAAGAGCAGTGTGATTTTCCTCGATCCCTGAAGAGCGGGGTGATTTTCCTCACTCCCTGAAGAGCAGGGTGATTTCCCTGACTCCCTGAAGAGCGGGGTGATTTCCCTGTGGAGCCGGTGATCTCTTCTTCTCCCTGAAGTGTTGGCAATCTCTCTGATGCTAATTCAGTTGAAGAAGTCGTTGCAGCAAGATAACGGAATTTAGAAAACGTGTCCTGTTTCCCTGCATTGAGGCCTGTGGAGGCGGCCGCTTTCATGCATGGTTGTAATTGAAAGGTGGTTCTTTTCGTTATTCCCGTAAGATGGTTGTCCCACAAGCCACTAATCTCCACAAATAATGAACGATGTGCAGATGAGCGATGAACGGTAGGATCCACTTATATTGCCTTAGGGTTTGCTTTTTAATATAATTATTTTACTTAATCTGGTATCAGGCCTTTGAAATGTGCTCAGTGAGGCCGATCTAGAGGAGCGTGAACTCCAGCTTATATAGCAAATCTCTGTGTCTTTTCACACTGCGGATGCTCAGAAATGAACCACGGGCAATTGCGTCCCACTCAAACCCTAACGCAACTCAAGCTGCGGTGGCTAGCAATATGAGGGTTGGAAGGGGAGGAGGGAGATAGTCAATGTACAGCAGGCATGTCAAACTCACGGGGCGCATGCAGGCCCAAATGCTGTTATTTTTCAGTTCCATCTCACACAAGGAGGTCTAGAAATCGTTGCTGAAAAGGGCCTGATATCAGCTGCTGCCGCAGTTAAGTGGGAGAGGTGATGGCAAAGTGCTTTTCAGCTGGAGCCATATGCATGGGGAACACTGGGAGCTACAGCCATATGAATGGAGAATACTGGGGAGCTGGAGCCATATGATGTGGGATAATGGGAGCTGGAGAGACATGAATGGTTAATACTGGGGAGCTGGATCCATATGAATTGGGAATACTGGGGAGCTGGATCCATATGAATTGGGAATACTCGGAGCTGGATCCATATGAATGGGGAATACTGGGGAGCTGAAGCCATATGAATGGGGAATACTGGGGAGCTGGAGCCATATCAATGGGGAATACTGGGGAACTGGTGCCATATGAATGGGGAATACTGGGGAGCTGGAGCTATATGAATGGGGATTACTGGGGAGCTGAAGCCATATTAATAGGGAATCCTGGAGAGCTGGAGCCTTATAAATGGGGAATACTGGTAAGCTAGAGCCATATAAATGGGGAATATTGGGGAGCTTGAAGCCATATGAATGGGGAATATTGGGAAGCTTGAAGCCATATGAATGGGGAATACTGGGGAGCTGGAGCCATTATGAATGGGGAAGCTGGAGCCATTATGAATGGGGAATACTGGTAAGCTGTAGCCATAAGAATGGGGAATACTGGTGAGCTGGAGCCATATGAATGGGGAATACTAAGAGCTAGAGCCATATGATGTGGGATAATGGGAGTGGAGAGACATGAATGGTTAATACTGGGGATCTGGATCCATATCAATGGGGAATACTGAGGAGCTGGATCCATATGAATGGGGAATACTGAGAAGCTGGAGCCATATGAATGGGGAATTACTGGGAGCTGGATCCATATGAAGGGGGAATACTGGGAGCTGGAGAGACATGATGGTGATAATGGGGGGGGGGGCAAATTAGTTTTTCTTTTTCTTAGACTTTGATTATTTGGCCCAATTGGGGTTTTCAGTTTGACATATCTGATGTACACTAAGGACGGGGCCCAACCAAGTGCCCCTGATCCAGAGGCGAACACAGACACAAAAAAAAGACTGTTTACATCAAAAATTGTCACCAGCCCCAGATCCTGTCTATGTCCAGGGGGATGACCTTCCGTGACCTATTGCAGACCCTTGCATTTGGATGTGACACTTCAAACACAAAGGACCCAATAGAATTGACCGTGAAGTGGCTTCGCAGTGGCTTTTTCGCGAATTTAGTTTGCAGATTTTAATACGCATCCCCGCACCACCTTCTTACCGTAATAGATGGGAATTGGCGCAGTTTGTGCTTTTTCCCTGTCTTCACAGACAGTTGAATCAGGCCCAAAGTGTTAGAAATGGCTGCTGATATATATTGTGGTCGTTACGTCATTTCCACATACAAGAAGAAAAAAAAATGTTTTTTTTATTTAAAATATATTTTATTATGTGTAAATTACGTTCTGACAGAGGTGCTCGCATGAATCATAGCTGTGAGCTCGTTCGCTACATGTTGTCATTGCTTGCAATGCAAAGGACACTGCTGTTTGCAATTTTTGGATGGCACGCAGCCCGCCCCGCTGTAACAAATGCATCTAAAAAAACGGGCGATGATTGCTGACTTGCATGCACCTTGGACCAGCCCCAGTGGTTACAACTCACCCTGGCTGCTACAGCAGGATATGCGAAGCAATGCATTCTGCCTGTTTGTAAACGGTCCTATTGCACATCTCCATCATGCATCTTAATTAAATGCACTGCAACGATGCATCTGCCGCTGCCTCTAATTGGCTTATGTGGAGTCTCTAGCTGTGAGCCACAGAGGATTATGCTCCCTTGGAAACCATAGGTGACCGCTATGGCCAGTGCAGTCAGTAATACATTGATTTACGTTATTACATAGAGCCATCTGTTCACATTTGTTTTTCCTGTTTCCTTGTGATTTGCCCACATAATCTGGACTGGAATGTGCAGTTGATGGGGGGGTGAATGGATGCACTCAGGATCCAGTGCCCAAAAAATCTCCTAGCATTACTAATATTCTTGTCCCATCAATTAAATATGAAATATTTAGCTTTCACGCTAATGATATGTATTTACTATTAAAACTTCAGTGATCCTTTACAGTTTGCTATATTTTAGGTAACCCAAACATAGGTTACCATGAATGAATATTCAACAACACAATAATTCAGGGCTGTTCCCCTCAATTCTTTGTTTTTTGATATCCACATACTTTCACTTACTATGGGCCTGATCCAGAGCTACGACGGTGCTGTCCGACGGGCGAATGCGTACGTTCGCCCGTGCGTATAAACAAACACGCCCCTGACACTCCCATTGTAAAGTACCTGCTTACGGCGGCTATACCCTACACTAGGTACTACCGTCGGCCGTACGAATTTTCGCACATAATACGCAAAGCGTACGGGCTTAGCACGCCCATACTGTACAATTTAAATGGCTATCCCCGCCTCCGTGTAGTAAAACGAGCGCCCAGGCGACCGTCGTACTGAACGCACGCCCCTCGAGCGAACATTTCGCTCACAATACGACCGCTATACGCTCATGTCGTCCAGCCGACCGGAAGCTGTCATACTGGGCATGCGCATTGTGAATTTTCGTACGAAAATACGCAAAAAACGGTCGTACGCTCGCTCGAAATCGGCCAATTTCGTAGCTCTGGATCAGGCCCTATGTTCTTAAATATACGCAACTAGTAGCAGGGCCACTCCCCTGACACGCCCCCCCCCAGGTTTTCAGCTTCTTAACCGACTTCCGAATACCATAGGGCTCCCTAATCTTTAGGTTCTTGGTTGTGCGCGTATGGCGGATTATTAAGAACGTTTTGCCTAATGCCTTCCTCCACCCAACCTTCTTATCTTTGTTCTTAAGTTTTCCCGGCACACCCCTTCCTTCTTAAGTCACTACGAACCTAGAAGAAATAGGTTTGTAATAGTGATTCAGAGCCGTCCCGTTAAGTCTTATGTTATTTGCGTATATTAGGTTACTACACCTGCGCAGTATATGCCTTCCTAAATATACACGCCTAAAAAGCCGCAGATTCTTGTGTGAGTCAGGTTCTCCATATCAAAATATCATTTTGGGGGGAATTCATTAGTTGTGATTTTCATTTTTGTATTGAGAAACATTTCCTTGATTCTTATTGAAACTGGATCCTGAATTCACCCATTAACAGGCCTGCTGTTTCCGGTAAACTATATGTATATTTTTGGGTGTAGGTTTGCACTGGGCACAACATATAATAATAAATTAATACTTCAGTTGGCCTTTGAGATCAGTGTCCTTAAGACACCTTTAGGGTTTATGGTAACAGTGCTCAGTGCTCTGTATGATCAGTCACACAGTGTTACTACCAGGACTGAGGAGATATTACTATGGAGAGAGACAGGGTGTATGGTAACAGTGCTCATTGCTCTGTATGATCTAGAAAGAGTAGAATAAGAATGTGAGTTTGTTGATATGTGGTAAATAAAGCTTAAGAAGGTTGCAGAATTTGATAAGCTTGTATAGGTGAGTTTTAAGGGAGCGCTTGAAAGTTTAGAGAGTAGAAAATAGTCGGTGAGGAAGGTTATTCCAGAGAGTAGGTGCAGCCTGGGAGAAGTCATGTAGAAATCAGAAAATGTTTAGTGTAGAGGAGAGATATGTCCTGGGAGGATCTGAGAGAGTGCGAGCAGGGATATATATGAGATGTGAGGATATGTATGTGGGTGCAGTCTTATTGAGGGCTTTGTGCGTTAGGAAAAGGATTTTGCATTTGATTCTGTAGTATACAGGCAACCGATGTAGACAACGACCGAGTGAAGCAGCTCTAGGAGGCATTTTGCTGCTGCATGCGATATAGACTGTAGGGGGGGGTAATTTTACGGTACGTCCAACCATTTCCTCCCACAAAGTGAGGCGCATTTAGGTCTTTCCATAATTACGTGCGCAGGTACACAGATACACTACACCATTAGGGGTATGTTTAAATCTGGATTAAGCCTTTAACGTCTATTCAAGAGCTGCCAATTTGCAGAAGGGTCATATCCTTTCATTAAATATATTCTTTGTAAAAGGAATTAAGACTCAATTTACTATCCTCTCAATTATAGCAGATGTAGAATTATCCACCTTCTGGCTCGTTCTAATCGTTGCACATTGATCGCTTTAATTGTGTCAAGCATGGCTTACTGTGATTTCATATCCACTGTGTTATTTACTGTCCACACACGCACTTCTCTCCAATGTATTTCCCCATCCCAGAAATCTATGCAATAAAACTTTGTGTTTGAGGATAAAATGAATCTGTAACCTGTTGTGTGTGGTCAGATGTATATTTTATGGATGCATGGTTAACTGCATGATCAGTCGTGTTGTAATCACCACAAATAACATTAAATATTCCTATACCACACACAAAACATAGCCCAATAAATTCCTCCTGTGGAAAAAAAAAATCATTTTATTTCAAATAAAAAAAGGAATATCTGTTATATTTGCAAATGGCCATAATTAAATTTTAATAATTAAAATGTTTGATTACTACAGACCAGAATTAGATGCACCGGTTCACAGAGCGCTTTAAAAAAAAGATTTTGCGAGGGGGATTATTTGATGTTTTTAATAGAAATATTAATCAGCTTTCCATCATAATTAATTGGACCAGAGATCCCAGGTTACATTTAAACAATGAAAATGGGGAATGGTCTATGTTTGACTGTCTTCCACCCATTTATAGATCTTTTTATCCTCAAACTAGAGTTATAGCACCTGATGGTATGCACATAAGTATCTCCATGCTGTCACAATGTCATATGAATGGAGAAAGCTGAAGATTTTACAACACACAGAGCTCAGAGGAGCATTCCAAAACCTCTCTGAGCATTGCAATCAGTGCTTCGTCACCAAAACTGTAGTTGTTTATTCCTCAGTAGATTTCTATCTAATCACTGATAAACCTGCCGTACAATAAAATAAACCCCACAACTAATTAGTCGCACATATTTGTAAATATACGATTTGCCATCTGCCACTTTCAAGGGTTTTCGTCTTAACTCTAAACAATGAGAGTCCCAATGTTTGTTTTTATATTGTGTGTTTTTAGAATGAGTCAGCTCACCGGGTGTATCCCCCGATACCCTCCAATATTCTTTATTATAGTTTATTTATAAAGCTATGGGTAAGTATATGGGATGCAGAAAGGTGTATAGGGGAGTGGGCGGTGACCACAGAAAAATACAGAGCAAACAAGAGTAAAACCAAAACAGATATAAATACAAACAAATAATGTGCCACGAATAAATAAATGAAGAAAATCTAACAAAAATACAGTGTAATTGGGAAAATCAAGGGGCAGGAGGTGTAGGGTACAAGAGGATCAGGTGTCCTGCTCGGAAGATCTTATAATCTAATATCTAATATAATCTTATAGGTAGGGGACAGGCAAACGGGATACACAGGGTGGGGAAGACTGGAGCATCCATTGGATGGGCATCACAGAAAAAATGTTTTGGGTGGGTTAGGGATGGTTTTAACAAATTTTGGGATAAAGCTACACACACAACCTTCATTAGTATAATCATTATTTTTATATGTCTACTTTTTACTTAACAGGTAATGTCCAAGAAGCTGTACAGCTACTTGGCAGTAAAGATGTTCGTGTCAACTGTCTGGATGAGGTAAGAGTCACATGTATGTATGTATGAACATGTTTTTATATAGCGTTATCAGATTACATAGCGATTTACAGAGAATATTTCACGTTCCTCTCCCATTGAAACTACATACTAATATCCCTAACACACACAGACTTAACAAGGTTAATTTAGTCAGCAGTCAATTAACCTACTAGCATGTTTTTGTAGTGTGGAAGGAAATTGGAGCACCCGGAGGAAACCCACACAGACACAGGGAGAACATACACACTTCACACAAATAAGGCCAAGTTCGGGATTCAAACTCATGACCTCAGCGCTGAGCCACAGTGTAGTGCTGTTACAGGGATCATTCAGGATTACGTTTATATCCAGTTCTAGGAAAGGATGGAAAGGGGCTTCAATAACTATACACATATAAACTGATTCAGGACTTGGCCGCCTCCACCCTCGTGGCTTTGCCAAGGTGCTGCTTGGATTTATTCCTAGATATAAATGAGTCTCTGTGGAGCTGGTTATGTTTTATCTTTACACTGTAAGAAAAATCTGTATCTAATCCACTTAAGACCAGAACTTCTGGGAAAGGCTCCAGTGGAGACCTGAGCCTGCACTTAATACCCTGCTCTCCTGGATACTGGCTACACAGCAATATAACTACTCTTTATGCACATAAAACTATACTTCACATTGCAAGTCTGCAGGTATTGTTATCCTTTATTTATTGTGCACAATCAGACCGGAGACAGCAACATCGGAGCATACAAGATCCGGACACGTGAAAAACGGGAATGTCGGGAGTCAGTATAAAATAGAGGGCGGTTTAGAGGAAATGTAATGAAAGAGTAGTAGATAACTGGAATAACCTCCCATCTGAGGTGGCAGAGGATAACACAGTAGAACAATGTAAACATGCTTGGGTCAAATACTCTGAATCTTATACTAAATTGAGGGTCACATATTAATCTTATTATTTTTAATGTTTATTTATAATGCGATACAAAGTATTTGCAGCACCGTACAGTGAGTCAAAGAATATCCAATTGACATAAAGGGTATAAAAAAATACCCTGTGACTCTATAGTGACAGGACCCTCTCCTGTGATACTATAGTGACAGGACCCTCTCCTGTGATACTATAGTGACAGGACCCTCTCCTGTGATACTATAGTGACAGGACCCTCTCCTGTGATACTATAGTGACAGGACCCTCTCCTGTGATACTATAGTGACAGGACCCTCTCCTGTGATACTATAGTGACAGGACCCTCTCCTGTGATACTATAGTGACAGGACCCTCTCCTGTGATACTATAGTGACAAGACCCTCTCCTGTGATACTATAGTGACAAGACCCTCTCCTGTGATACTATAGTGACAAGACCCTCTCCTGTGATACTATAGTGACAAGACCCTCTCCTGTGATACTATAGTGACAAGACCCTCTCCTGTGATACTATAGTGACAAGACCCTCTCCTGTGATACTATAGTGACAGGACCCTCTCCTGTGACACTATAGTGACA